>CM017444.1:34461245-34660995 GCA_007726485.1 Eragrostis curvula
TCACCATAGCGATGCAGCCGCTTATCTGTGCTTGCCTCTACACTCGCCGTGTCTTGCTGAAGAGCATGTCAATGAAATCCATACAGGCGCAGTCAGAGAGCAGCAAACTGGCTGCCGAGGCTGTCTCCAACCTCCGTACCATCACTGCTTTTTCATCACAAGACCGCATCCTAGGCCTCTATGACCAAGCACAAGTTGGGCCACGCAAGGAAGGGATCCGACAATCATGGTTCGCAGGTTTAGGACTTGGCATTCTATGAGCCTTATGTCATTCTCATGGGCACTCAGTTTTTGGTATGGTGGCAAGCTCATGGCCGAGCATCGCATCACCGGCGAGGCACTATTCCAGACCACCATGCTTCTAGTTACCACAGGGAAGGTAATTGCAGATGCATTTAGTTTGACAACAGATCTTGCCAAGGGTGCCGATGCTGTGGCTTCGGTGTTTGATTCTTGACCGTGAAACAAGGATCAATCCTGATGATCCCGAGGGGTACAAACCGGAAAAGGTCACAGGTGATGTGGAAATTGTAGGAGTTGATTTTGCATATCCGTCAAGGCCAGATGCAATTATTTTCAAAGGATTCTCCTTGAGCATAATGGCAGGGAAGTCAACAGCTTTGGTTGGGCACAGTGGCTCTGGCAAGTCAACTATCATTGGGCTTATTGAGCGGTTCTATGACCGCTCAAAGGAGTGGTGAATGTCGATGGGGTTGGTCAGCCAAGAGCCCACATTGTTCTCCGGCACAATCAGAGAGAACATCATGTACGGCATGGAGACGGCAAGCGAAGCAGAGGTTGAGGATGCGGCAAAGTCCGCCAACGCACACGACTTCATCAGCAGCCTCAAGGATGGGTACGACACTTTGTGTGGTGACCGGGGCGTTCAGCTGTCCGGAGGGCAGAAACAGCGCATTGCAATCGCTCGTGCCATCCTCAAGAACCCTGCCATCTTGCTTCTTGACTAGGGGTGGGCGTTCGGTCATACCCGATGTTTCGGTCCGGTTTTTTTCGGTCTTCTCAATTTTCGGTTATCTAGAATTGCTACCCGAAATGACGACAAAAATTTGGGTACCCGACAACTTTGGTACCTAAATTTCGGTTCGGTCTTCGGTTATACCCAAACTACCCAAATTAACATTAATTTTCAGAGAAAAATTGAAATAAACTTGATTATACCCAAAATACACTATGCAATCAACTTGATAATAAGTTACTATTATATGATAGAAGAAACATTAATATGATGAATGAGTAACAAAGGATATTATGTGACCATAGTTCGAGTCTATGTGCTAAATCCTACATCATCATGCTAATTTGGGTAGTTTGGGTAGTTCGGGTACCCAAGGGTACTACCCAAATTTGAACAATAAAATTCGGTTACCCAATGGTACTACCCAAACAAGTACCCGAAGACTGAAATTCCGGTTTTTTGGGTCTCGGTTTCGGTTTTTTCGGTTTCGGTGTTTGGGTATCGGTTTTTGTGCCCACCCCTATTCTTGACGAAGCTACAAGTGCACCAGACAGCCAATCCGAGAAGATGGTGCAGGAGGCGCTGGACAAGCTGATGTTGGGCAGGACGAGCGTGGTGGTGGCGCACCGGCTCAGCATCATCCAGAACTGTGACGTGATCGCTGTGCTTGAGAAAGGTAACGTTGTGGAGAAGGGCACGCATGCGTCCCTGATGGCCAAGGGTCCGTTGGGTACGTATTTCGGGTTGGTTAATTTGCAGCAGGGAGGCAACCAGCAGCAGCCCAGCACGGACATATCTGCATGAAGACACCCGCGGCAGCAGCTTAAGAGTTGGTCTCCCATACGAAATATTCACTGATTGGGTGTACCTGAATTCAGATATGCAACTTTACGTTTTGTACAAAACTTCAAAAGATGTAATTGGTGCCTTTTCTTTTTCTTCGCTTCTACTTAGATCTACCGCAAGTTCACTACATATACATTTCCCTCTAGTTTTGCGGTTGTAAAATTTAGCTATTTGAGTTTGAGACACTATGAGATGGTTCAAATATTGGACTTTTATGATTCGTATTTCCCAAACTCATTTAAACAGGCCCCTGTCCAGTGTGTGTACCGGGGAAAATGATATCTGTGCTACCCCGTGCTCGCAAACTCAATACTTACAGCTACACAAACACCTGTAACCATCTTGGTTATTTCACTTCTTCGGCAGAAATGCCATGCCGTCTTTGCTACAGTAAGTGTCGTTTAGAACAAACGCAGTGGTCATCGCCTTCTAGCGCTACTACTAGCTGAGTGCCTCCACTTCCGTCGGCCGCCACATCGTCTTCCTGACGCAGAGCAGCTCCTCCCCCTGCTTCGACACGGTCATCCTGACCTCCCACCTCATCGACTCCACGACGCTCCGCACCTCCTCGACCGTCCCCTTGTCGTCGCGGACGATGAGCGTGCCGCCGGGCCGCAGGATCCGGTCCACCTCGACGACCGCCGGCAGCAGCTGCTGCTGCTTCAGGCACCGGGTCTTGAGGCCGGAGAAGAGGTGGTCGGCGTGGAGCAAGTCGTACGACCTCGGGTAGGTGCTGAAGGACTCGCACCAGTCGTGGTACATCCCGAAGAGGCCCCGCTCGTAGATGATCGGCAGCGTGTCCAGCGAGTCCACCGGCACCACGTTCATCACCCACACCTTCATGTCCCCCAGCGCCGCCGCGAATCTGAAAACAATAATGGAGATCATCAGCTTAATTTATCTGCTTGATTGATCAATGGATGGACGGATGCAAAGGTCGATCGATCTCTCTGTCTTACCCTCCGTAGACGGCCCTCATGTCCATGACGTTCCGTACGTTCTTCCAATCAATGCCCAAGCCATTGACGTACGAGTTCTCAACAACCTTCCTCCAATGCTCCATGTCCGCCGCGAAGTCCTCCGGCGCGGGCTTCCCGTAGACACCAGTCGTCCGCCCGTCGCCGCCGAGCCAGTACGGCGTCTCCCGCAGCCGCTCCGGCCACATTGCCGGCCACTTTGACCCGCGCGCCGACGCTTCGGTGGGCACACGGTGCATGCACGCCTGCAGCGTCACGTTCCACGCCGCGTCCGGGTCGTCGGCCGCCTCGCACATCGGCGGCTGCGGCTCGGAGGACGAGCGCGTCGTCGTTGCTGGCCGGGCGTCGTAGCAGGCGTTGCTCGTCGGCTTCCTGAACACCACCATCGCCGTCTGGTCCACCGTGTCGCTCGTCCGCTTCACCATCTCCCAGCACATGGACTTGGTCAGCGCCGTCATTGCTGCACACAAGAATGAACGGCATTGTCAGTTGTTACACAAAAACAAATGTGATCGAAGCAAACTAAAGCAAAAAAATGGAATGGTAGGGATTGTGCTGACCGTGCCAGATCTGGACGTCCTCGGGGACCTTGCGGTAGACGGGCGTGGCGGACCAGACGAAGAGGCCTCCCGGACGGAGGAGCCGGTTGACCTCGAGCAGCAGCTTCCCGCCCTCGATATGCCACGGCACGCGGCACCGCGCGCAGTGCACGACGTCAAACACGCCTCCGGGGAACGGCAGCCGGAGCGTGCCCATAACAGCCGACACGGCCGGAATCCCGCGCTCCAGCGCGAACTGCGTCTGCGCCTCGTGCTCGTCTTTCGGCGCGAACGACATGGTCAGCGCGTCCCGATCGAACAGCGCCCCGCCGAAGCTTGCCACGCCGCACCCCACGTCGAGCACGACGCGGCTGCGCTTCCCCCACGTCAAGAGCTCCGGGGACAGCGCCTTCTCCATGAGGTCGGCGTAGTGTCCGGCGCCGCCGTTCTTGAACTGGGTGCCGCCCCCCGGGAACGTGAGGTGCTCGCCGGAGACCTTGACCCAGTTCTGGTGGCCCTTGTAGTGCGCCAGCGACGCGTGCGGCACGTTGTGGTACCAGATCTTGTCGCGGCTGTGCGGCCACGGGATGGGCTGCTTGTAACCTTCGGGTAAAGGTACCAGGCACGAAGGTGGGGACGAAGGGCAGTGGCGCTCCCGGTGCTCGTAGTGCTTGGTGCTCTTCAGCTTCCGGATCGCCGCCGTGTTGTCCAGGCACGGGATGTAGTCCGCGCCCGCGCTCGTGTTGCACAGCTTCCACGTGTACGATGTCCCGGTCGTCGTCGTCTCGGTCTCGCCGGCGGTGACGCCCTTGTTGTTGGTCTTGTTCTTCTTCTTTTTCTTCTTGTTCTTCTTCTTTTCCTCGCTTGACGCCGCCGCCTGCGTCGGGAACGTGCTCTCCCCCGCCGCCGACGCCGTCTCGTTCAGCAGGTCCGCCTGTCCGCTCGGCAGCAGCTCGGTGACGGTGCTGCTGCTGTTCGTGGTCGTGGCGCTCTTGGCGTCTTGGTACATCGTGCCGTTGGTGGTGTCGTCCGCGGCTGCGAACGCCATCGCCTCACCCAGGTCTCCTGCCTGCGTTTCATTCCTTGGTGCGGTGCCGGCACCATCGTTGTCGGTGGTAGTTTGCTCCTTGTCGCTGCTGCTGGCTGCTTCGTCGGAGCTATTCTCGGCGACATTCGTCCCGTCTTGTTCCGAGGTTCCCGCGCCGTCCACCTTGCCGTTGGCGTCGTCGAAGGTCGTTTGGTTCTTCGCCATGCCAACGCCGCCATCCGTTGGTGTCTCCTGGTCCTGGGTGCTGGTGTCGGCCTGTCCACCGGTGTCGCCGTTGGCGTCGTCGGTGGTGGACGCCTCCTGGCCACTCTTGTCAGCCTGATCGCCGCCGGTGTCCTTATCATCGGTGACCGCCGGCTTGGCATTGCTGTCTGCCTTGACGCCGCCGGTGTCCTCCGAGCTCTGCTCCGCTTTCTTCTCAGGGTCCTCCGGCTTCGCCACCTCCCCGCCCTCCGTCTTGCCGTTCTCGTCGGAGAACGTCTGGTTCTTCGACGGCGTCTCGCCCTCGGCCACCGCGCCGGCGGCGGCCGGCTTGCTCGTCTCCTCCTCTTCCCCGCCGCTTGTTGCGTCCGTCGTCCCCGCGACGTCGCTGCTGCCGGCGTCCGTCGTTCGCGTGGCGCCATCGCCCTCGCCCGTCTTGTCGCCGTACCCTTCGTCGCCCTTGACCCGCGTCGTCTCGCCGGCGCCGTCGTCGTCTTTCTTGCCGGAGCCCCCGGCCTCGCCGCTCGTCTGCGGCGCGTCGTCGCCGTTGCCGTCACCTTTCCTGCCGGCGCCCGCGCCGTCGACGCCGGTCCGCGGCGTGTCGTCGTCGGCGCCACCGCCACCTCCCTTCACGCTCTGACTGACGTCGACGGCCATGTCCGCCGCCGCCTCCTCCTTGGCCTCCGACTTGTTCTCCGGCGAGACGCTCACCGGGATGTTGTTCGACGACGCCATCATCCACGCGGCGACGAGGCAGAGCGCCACGAACACCACGACGGTCGCCGACGAGCAGAACGACGACGGCTTCCGGCCCGGGGCGCTGCCTGCGCCGGAGCCATCTAGCCTCTGATACCGATCCCGTCCGAACAACGGCATCTTTCGCTGCCGTGTCCGGCTAGCTCATGCAGAGTTTAGGCTCACACCGATCTGAAGGAGTCATGAAAGAGGGATGAGCATTTCAGGTGAGAAAATACATGAAACTGAACAATCATCTGGACAAAGGTACACTGAAATGTTGGAAATGCAAATGTCATGGATCAAAAGGAAGGAAAACAATTGACTGAATAAGATTTCAATGTGTAGGTGAAATTCAGACGGGACGAACAGACACATGCAACTGCACATCGACAACAAAGACAGTCACAGAAAAAAAAAATTGGAATCAACAAGGATCAAGAATCAGTACCAAAGATGACGTGGTCGGCCGATGGCGAAACGAAGATCAGGAACGCCACCCAACTCGCAGCAGAGAATTTATACCGCTGCAACAACGAAAAATGCAGCGGGTTGCTTGAAGAAGAAGCGGCGAGGCAACCAAAACATGAACCTGAGTGAAATCTATTTCCCAGCGACAAGCAACCGGCCAAAGCCATGCATGCGGCGATCTGCTTCTGCTTTTATTGGTGTGGTGGTAAGTGGGCGAGCTTGGATGGTGGAAGCGGCAAGTGTGGGGGAAGACAAGAGGGACGACCACGAACGCCACTCTCCACCCCCGGGTTTATGGCGCCATCTCGCCATGCACTGCAAACCAAACCAATGGGGAAACATATATGGGATATATTTGCTGCAATCAGAAAATACTGGCCGATATTTTATACAGTGAAAAAACTTATCGATTGACTAATCTCTTCATTTTGGAGGTAAAGCGTGTTTTGGAATCAAAAAGATTTCTCATACCTCAGAGGTCGTGTTTTGCCGACTAGAAGCTAGATCAGAAGAAAAACATAGGTTGCTGTGCGCTAACATGCTAAGGGTTGACGCGTCCATCTGAATCTGGTGAACGCGTCCATCTGAATCTGGTGAACGAACCTTTTCGTGCATGCCTTTGACGCGCGCTGGTACATGCATGAAACCTTTTTCGTGCTCCGCGCTAACTTTGCGTGTATAGCCTATAGGTGGTTAACTGGTTTCGTGAATCTAAATAATTTGGCGAACTATGCATAATTTCATAAATTTCACCATAAATTTAAATAAGATTCGCCAAACTATGCATAATTTCATAAATTTCTCAATAATTTGGCGAAATCGATTCAGTGAATCAGGTTACGGGAGATTCAGGTTACAAGACCATTGACAACACTAGCCAGTTTCATCAGTGTTCATTCATAGTTCAGCGTAGTGTTGCGCCATTGCTCATTGCGAATCTCAAAGCAGCCTGTCAGTATCAACAAGATTCCATATTAGCTGGTTCAAAGAGTATGTCACCATGTTCCTTCAAATTCACTGTATTGGCACAGGAACATCTTTAGCCTTTTTCAGCATGAAAACATCTATACAAGTACATTGTCAAGAAAAACCAAACAGCTGCTACCGCATGCAGGGGTGAAGCTTTCATATGGCCACCAGGGGGCATGCCCCCCCCCCCCCCCAAAAAAAAAAAAGCTTTTGACGTTTCCCCGTATAAACAATGTTTGCACATTGATTTTTCTTTTATTTTGCTCTTGTTTTATACCACCGGGTACCGACCCCCTTGACGTTGCCAAGCTCTGCCAGTGACCACATGGTTACGGCCCGGAGCTAGAAATTCTGATTAGAGTAGTTCTATCTAGGATTTGATACTTGTTTGAAGCTGCCTCTAGGTGGCAACAAGGAACGACGAGAGAATACCGAGATTATATGCAGGCCAGGCTGACCAACTGCTTTTCTCTTTTAATGCAAATGAGTACTAAGAAACACATGAGCCAAAAGCCGGTTACGGCCTACCACAAACTGCATAACGGAAATTCACTGAGGGTATATTGGGCCATCAAAGTTTCGAGGCATGTTCCACATTTTGGGTCTTTCAATGTTTTGTTTTGCTGGAATGCAATCCATCAAGCTCGATGCTATTTTTAACCTACATTTGAAAGGGAAAAGGGTAACTATATCTCCCAAACTATTGAGTTATGAGAAATTTAGAGCTACAAATTTAAATTTGTGAAACATAACTTGTCAATAGTACTCTCTCCGTCCCAATATTTGAGTTTAGGCTTATCTAGTTTTTTCAAAATACTTATCATTCTCGCTTTCCAATACATCTGTATCTATATCTCTCTCCTTGTTCTCGTGTATCCATCTGTTCAAACTTCCATGTCCAGGGAGGTCTTAAAAGACGAGACTGGGTCCTTCCCCATAAGGCCCCACCGTTGGGGCATGACCTCTCATTAATTCTCGTGTCTGGAGCTAAATCGACGGGACAGAGAGGGTATCACATAGACTTATGGTGCCTCAGAGTTCATAACATGGCACACAAAATACTCTAAATGCTGATTATATTCTTACAGTTTGAATAACTTTTCGAATTCTCACCATGAAACAGTCATGTAGCTCACACTCTTTCTCGTCTCCTCTTTCTTTTATGAAACGCCGGAGCAACTAACGAGGTGTTTGGTTAGGAATTTCGTATCGTAATCGGGTTATATAATGTAACAAAACCCGTTACATTTGTTTGGTGAGAGATATTCCGTATTCCGATACCCAATAATCGGAAAACAGTCAATACAAATTTCACTCCCTCCTTCCCCGACCGGTATCGGATGGATACGGCGCTGCCCATTACAGATGCCAACCAAGCAAGGTAAGGTTTTTGTTACATTGATTACGATACCAGTGTTTTCTGATTACAAATGCGTTTGGGTTACAATCCTTGAACCAAACACCTCCTAACTTCCTTCATCGTGGTGATTGGGGGATTGGGGAATGGTCTGGTAGCGGATACTCTGCCAGGTGGGGCCAATGAGCAAGTAGGAGTAAGGCGACTCATCCCGAGACTTCCTTTTCTTTTTGCATTTCTTCCTCCCTCCCTTACAATACTGTGAAAATTTCTCATTGGTCCATTCCTTTCCCCACCCACGCGGACCGCGGAACGGCGGAACCATCCCTAAACCCCTCTTCTCCGCCCCGCCGCCGGCGCCGACATGGCCGTGCACCATCTCATCCGCCGCGGGGTCTCCGGCGGCTCCCCGCTTCACCCTTTCCGCGGCCTCCTCTTCGCCTCCCAGGTACAGACGGCTCCTCCCGTTGCCAGCTATCCGTGCCGGTACTCCGGTTCTTAATTTCGTGCATCGTGTTTCTATCCCGGCGGCGCAGGAGCTCGGGCGGCATCCGTTGAGCTCGGCGGCTGGGGATGCGGCGGCGGAGCTGAGAGGCGCGCGGGAGGAAGTCAAGCAGCTGCTCAAGGCCAAATCCTGCCATCCCATCCTGGTATGCTGGACACGAGCGTGTACTCTTTGACTTTGAGTCTTGATTCGTGCCAAGATGAGAGCTCTATTTAGTTGTCCGCTATCCTGAAATTGTGCATATGTTCAATTGTTTATTCTCGTGTACCCTTTCCATGTACTTGCTGGACTGGCTCTGCAAGATAGTCGAACATCTGTTTAGTTTACTGCTCTTACTACTCTGGTTATGCAGAAATGTTTTGGCTTTGCAAAGATAATTTTGCTAAAATGGTCTCAGAATCTGTGTGCACTTTGTATCCTTGGTTCCTAGGCGCAATTAGTGAATGCAGCATTGCAGTTGCCTGTTCATGACTTGGGTGTGATTAATTGTCTTTTGTTCCAGGTTCGATTGGGGTGGCATGATTCTGGTACTTATGACAAGAACATCACTGAGTGGCCAAAGTGTGGTGGAGCTAACGGCAGCTTGAGATTTGAAATTGAGTTAAAGCATGCTGCTAATGCTGGTACTGCTTCTCCTTCTTTGGTCATCTGTTGCTTCATGACACAGGATGGTTCTCACATTATTCCAAATTTCCAATTGCAGGGCTTGTGAATGCTTTGAAGCTGGTCCAACCGATTAAGGACAAATATTCAAGTGTAACATATGCAGATCTGTTTCAGCTTGCCAGTGCTACTGCCATTGAGGTCCGTTATTGTGCTTGTTCTGATCGATAATCGGCTGTTCATTCACAATTTGTGAAAATGCCCTTTGTTAATAATGTTTAGCCGTTGTGGTTTACTCACATTTCAGGAAGCTGGCGGCCCCAAAATCCCCATGCTCTATGGAAGAGTTGATGTTGCTGCCCCTGAGCAGTGCCCACCGGAGGGGAGACTTCCTGGTTAGTAAATATTGGTTTTTGAACCTGTTTTTCTACATATGCCAATTTAGCATGAGTTCAACTTGGAATCTAGAGCCTACAACGATTTTCTCCCTTATTTCATTTTATTTCGATACTAGCGTCCTGTTGCTATCACTGTTTAGTGATGAAAGATTTGAATCACCATCTGATCTCACAGCCTTGCTTGGTCCATACTTCATAGCTAATGTTCAGCTAATTCCCATTGATAAACTATCTCTTATTAAAATATTACCATATTTTTAAAATCTTGTTACAATTTCTGTTTACTTGTGAGGTGGTTATGAAACTTTGAAAACCTCACTATACTAGCTTTCAATAAATTGATTTGACCAAACACAGATTTACGTCATGGTCAATATAATTTGATATTTTCACACAAACTTGCATGCATAAACAAATGAACTAACAGATAATTCCATTTTGCCTTTTGATCTCTTCATATGAGTTACCACATACAACAGAGCTGTGTTATGGACATTGTTCACTTTGAGCTGAAACGCCTTCATATTTATGGCTTAAAAAATATTTATTTGTCCACAATATGCAATGGTACACTAAAATAAAATACTATAACAAAATACTGATGTAATATTGCAAGTGGAGGACCCAAATACAAAGGAAGACTTCCCCACTAACTTCTATTTGTCTTTTGTATCATCACAAATTTAGCCTTTTCCCCTCATCGTTCCTACTAAGTTCTTTGTTTCCTTTTGCTGCCTCCAAATTCAACTTGTTGACATGTTTGAGACGTCTAATCCATTTTTTATGGAATTTAATTAGTACAATTGAAGAGTCAAACTGGATTTTGGTGTAGAAGAGAGTTATATGTTCTATAAAACACAATTTTCTTACATAAATACCGTTTTGAGGTCTATGGCATGGTCAAATCACATGACTGAATATAAAGAATGAATCATATAAATTGTTTCAAGAATCCACATCTTTGAGTTACCATATACTGGGAAGCTGCATTTCCTGCGCG
Organism: Eragrostis curvula; assembly: GCA_007726485.1. NCBI lineage: Eukaryota > Viridiplantae > Streptophyta > Magnoliopsida > Poales > Poaceae > Eragrostis > Eragrostis curvula. The sequence goes on from CM017444.1 coordinate 34,471,871, forward strand.
TAAGGGAATAATGACCATGCGGTGCATTTTGGTCATATTTTTCCTTGCAATGCTTTCAAGTCTATCCCCAGCTTTCTCATATTTTTATTTTTCTTTTTCATCCATTTAGCTGCTGGCCCACCTTCACCAGCGGAACATTTGCGTGAAGTATTCTACAGAATGGGCTTGAATGATAAGGTACTTATAGACTTGTGTGTTTCAATCAATCAAGACAACATAATTTTAGATTTGATAGTCACAACTGTTTTGTGCTCGGTAGGAAATTGTGGCACTGTCAGGAGCTCATACACTTGGACGGGCCAGACCAGAGCGTAGTGGCTGGGGTAAACCAGAAACAAAATACACGGTATGTAACTTGAGCTGTAGTTTGATGTGCTTGTTTCAATAACGTGATATGTATTGTATCATTTTGCATTGTTGCATGTTCATCCTTTGTAATTTACTAGTTAGATTAGGCAGTGAATTGTATATTAACTACTTCTGCTATTCTCCCAAGAAGTACCGTTTGGTCCTCGCATAAACACTTCTGCATAAGCATCATGTTTGATTCTCTGCAGTCTGCACAGGAAATGGCATTTCGCCATCATATTCTTCATTTTTTTCTTGAGTGGCTTGTATAAATATCATCACTTCAAGCTTTTCCCTCTATGAATCTTCATTTTTCCCAATTATTATTCTGTAAAGGTTCCTTCGTCTTGGGCAGTACCTGATTCTAGCATGAATAGTACCATAAAATTCGGGGTGAAGGTTGTTGTGATTGCTGTATCGCATTCGTCGGCTAATCGATTCTCTTACTTGACTTCCCAGAAAAATGGACCTGGTGCACCTGGCGGTCAGTCATGGACATCTCAGTGGCTCAAGTTTGACAACAGCTACTTCAAGGTAGGGTGACCAATATTCTATAGCATTACCTGCGATCATGTAGCAGTTACAATAACATGGGCATATACATGCAGGATGTCAAAGAAAGACGGGATGAGGACCTTCTAGTTCTGCCTACTGATGCTGTGCTCTTTGAGGATTCATCATTCAAGGTTAGCGAAAGTTCTTATATTGCAGCAAAACTGAAAAATGAAAGACGTGCACAACTTTAGCTGATGTCCATAACCCTGTTTCGTGATAATTGTTTGAAGATCTATGCTGAAAAATACGCCGAGGATCAGGATGCATTTTTCAATGACTACGCTGAAGCTCATGCGAAATTAAGCAATCTCGGGGCAAAGTTTGACCCACCAAAGGTAATTGGAATTAATATAATTTCCATTTCTTGTGAGACATAAATAATTATTTAGTCAGTTTTGGTAATGTAACATGCTGTTCATTGAAACGGTGCAGGGTATCTCACTTGACTAGTCAGCATCAGGTACTGATGAAATGCATTGCAGTAAATGAGCAAGAAAAGGTCCTATTGTCCTGTCGGTTCTGCTCATAGAACTTTTTCAGCTTGAGGACTTGGACTCGCTGAACAATGAAATAGACTTTGGACTCACTGAACAGAAAAATAGAGACTATCTTGAGCTGTAAGTTCCATTAGAAATAAGCAGCACCGGGCCAGTGCCGGACAAAAATATTTGTTGCACGTACATTGCGTTGGGTGTTCCACAGCTTTATTATTCGAAAAACACATAACCTACTTATCATTTATGCGGACCAGATTGAAAGCTCATTTGACAGTTTGCCATGCATAGGGTGAAAACGGGACGGATAATATCCGCCTCACCGACTGCCGAATCCGAAAAAAATTAATATAGGCAAATACATGATGCATCAATAATTACCCGACACTATCCGTGCCCGAATTCGAGTCCGAAAAATAATTGCGGGATAGGATACGGGACGAGCGATATCCGTTCCGAATCCGAGTACCATGTGATCTGAGTAAGTTTATAACGATTATACATCCAATAATATGGTGTAAAATTGAGATATTAACATAAATAAGAATCAATTTGCTCTTCGTCATGTATATCAATGGTCCGTATGTCTTTCTTTACTCTAATTGTCTCTCCAACTTTTGATTTTTCATCATTGCAAACTTCATGATAATACCCGTGTCCGACTCTGAATCCGAACAAAAAATACGGGACATGGTATGGGATGCAGAAATAATTATCCGGGACTATCTGCTCCGACTCTGGATTCGAGTAAAAAAATATAAGATAGGATAAGGGATGAGCATTATCCGTCCGTATTCCATCTGTTTCACTCCTATGCATGTTTAGCGACTGGGCATGCAAATTTTAGTTTGCGTAATACTTTTCTTGAACTTCACAAATTACGCAGGCGTTATCTTTCGTCAGTATGCTATCTTTAAGAAAAAGAAGTTAGAACACATTAATGCGCCAATTCATCGATGGGCGAAAAGGTGATTTTCATGGGGGAAACACACAGTAGGCGAATTCACAAAGTGATACGTTTTTAGTTTTTACAACCTGTAGGCTGTAGTATTCGTAATCGAACGGAGAAAGATTGCTGTGTTTCGTTGAACACGGGCTATACACTCAAATCTGAAGGAACTAATCCAGAAGAAAAAGGCTGTTTCTTGTGCATTCATAATGGGCTGGGCCGGCAGCCCAGAGCAGCTTTTAGCTTTCAAGGGAGACGGCCGGAACTGAACAACCGCCGCGGCCGCGCCACCAAGCCCTAAACCCCGCGCCGTGCAGCACGCCGCCGCCGCGCGCGCGCAGCTCCATCCCTCGAAGCTAATGGCGTCGAAGGAGGAGGAGGTAGAAGTCGCGGGGGTCGACGGCGACGCGCCGGCGCGACAGGCGACGACGTTCGCGGAGCTGGGCGTGTGCCCGGAGCTGGTGGCCGCGTGCGAGGCCATGGGGTGGACGGCGCCCACCAGGATCCAGGCGGAGGCCATCCCCTGCGCGCTGCAGGGGAAGGACGTGGTCGCGCTGGCGCAGACCGGGTCGGGGAAGACGGCCGCCTTCGTCCTGCCGATCCTGCAGGCGCTGCTCGAGAAGCCGCGGCCGTTCTTCGCCTGCGTGCTGTCGCCCAAGAGGTCCCCAATTTTTTTGTTCCCTCTTTTCATTCGCTCCGGAAATTTGTAGCGTGAGCTGATGGTTGCTTATTGTGTGCTTGTGATGTCCAGGGAGCTGGCGATTCAGATCGCGGATCAGTTTCGGGCCTTGGGATCGGCGATTGGCTTGGTTTGCTCGGTGGTGAGTGGTAGCATTGGCATTATTATTTAAGTGCAAGTGTCAGTGCCATGTCATTATACCACATGGAGAGTTTAGATAGATGAGAGTCAACGTACGTAGGCCGTGATTGTTCTAAACACAGCACCTCTTAGTTTCTTACTTTTACATACATGAACCATGGACGGAAAATGTAAACACTGCACTGTTAGTAAAGGAGAGGGGCTCGGAGAATAAGAAAATTTTGTATGCAAGGTTTTAAGGTGCCTCGATACATTCCTCTGTGCTCATGCCATATGTTCATGTCCTGACATTTCTATTGCTGTACTTCGTGGGTAATCCACATATGTTCGGATATTTTTTAGTTGATGCTGTATTATTTCTTTTCCCAGCTTGTTGGAGGAGTGGATCGGATTCAGCAGGCGATATCTCTTGCAAAACGTCCACATATTGTAGTGAGTACTGTGCATTCGATGAATTCCTCTATCCTGTAGTGAGATAAAGGCTTTTTCTTTTGGATTTATTCTGGCTAAGAATCCGTTCTCAACATTCAATGCTATGTTTTTCTAGAACTTATGTCGATGCGACATACATCGACCCATTATGATCCCTGATAATCAGTACGTTGATTTAAGTTAGCATTTCTTTTTGTTCTAGGAAATGTTAGCATTTCTTTTGGTATCCTTTGCTAAATGAGTACTAAATTGTGCTATGAGATCAAAGCTTGTTAGACATTTTCCTTGATTTGAATTGATAGTAACCTTTTCTATTATGTTCAATTTCTCTTCCATCCAAGCTCATCTTATTTTCTGTAACTTTTCCTCCAACATTAATTAGGTTGCGACTCCTGGACGTCTCTTGGACCATTTGATGAATACAAAGGGTTTTGGCCTCGATAAAATGAAGTATTTGGTACGCATTTTTGGTATTCAGAATTTGTTTTATTATTCAATTGCTGTTTAGATTGGCCCTTGATGTCACAGCCTTATCAATGTTGTTATATATTTCCATTTGTCAATTTTCAGTGCTTGTTCATGATGTTCTTTTTTGAATTGATGAAAACTGTATTGTTGCAATTTATTTTCTTATTATGATAAATTTAGATACAATTACTGTTTCTGGGGCTATTTGGAATATTGATACATAGTAAAGTAGGATTTAGTTGGTTAGATTGTAAGTTTTTACTGTCAGCAGTTGTTTGGTTGTGTGGAGAACTTTATTACATAATATTTAATGTTTTTATATATTGAATTTACAATTATAGGTTTAAGCACAGTACTACACACAGTTATTTCCTAAAGACAATTTTCAATACCTTCCATGATATTTCTTTTTCTAGAACGTGCATTGCACGTATTTCATTAAGAGAGGAGAAGAAACATGCGACCCTCACCTTAGGGCTTGGGATAAGCCCCGGGTGCGGATGTTCAGTAGGTTAATTTACATAAAAATAAAAAGCGACCAAAAGGGGACCTAAATCTAAAGTTACACATATATAAAACTAAGGAAATGCGACAAGTTGCGGAAACCCGCTTGGCACCACATGGTTGCCTCTGCAAAAATACTACTAGCTACGGCTGGGGGGTGTGAAACTCGCATATCGAAGACCCGGGCGTTCCGTTCCTTCCACAGCTTCCACGCCACCAAGATTATCATGGAATCGAAAGCGCGGCGACCATACCTTCCATGATATTTCATGATTTCCTTGGAGCCTACGTCTCACTTTTGGTTTATTATATGAAATTTCTTAAATTCAGATGGCATTCCTTTTTGTTGTGTTTATTATCTTTCTATTGCTAGGTCCTGGATGAAGCTGATGAATTGCTTCATGTGGAATTTGAGAAAGCAGTCGATGACATTCTAAAAGTTATTCCCAAGGACCGGAGAACCTTCCTTTTTTCAGCGACAATGACTAAAAAGGTTGGTGGATAGGGAAAACTTGTTGATTTTATGGCTTCTCTGAATTGTAGAGTCAAATACGTCATCTTGCAGTAAAAGAAAGTGTAAACTCATCAAAAAAAAAGCCACTATGATTACTATGATATCACACCAATGAAAAAAGCTTTGATATAATAAATGCCATGGGCTCTCAAGCTCAAATTCAACCTGATAAAAAGGCCATGATTTTTTGCCTTTTTTTGTTTAAAAATATAAGTGTGTTCTTGGTACCATAGTCTATTCTTGCTGGCATTACTTTTTGTGATCATGGTATAATTTTCTACTGGTGTCACGTGGTTTTGCTCTCTCTGTCCTTTATGCTGAATGTAATTTTCTTTTAATATACTTAGGTAAATAAGCTGAAGCGGGCTTGTATAAGGGTTCCTGCTAAGGTAACACACTATCCCTTTTTTCAAGAATTTTATTGGCAAAACATCAGTGGAATAAAACATTCTGATGTGCCCTCTTGTTTTTTATTATATTAATAATCACCACTCATTTTTTTTCCTGAACCAGCTCGAAGTAGCCTCCAAGTACTCAACAGCAGATTTGCTTAGTCAAAAGTTTTATCTTGTTCCTGCAAATGACAAGGTGAATCTCGCTGTTGATGCCATAAACTATGCAATCTCGCTGTATAAAATGACCCTTCTTATCCAAACAAAGCGTACAAAATGATCATTCAATTTCTTATCAAACATTGACAACAAGATCATGGAAATTACTTATATTTATGTGTGTTCAAAGATAAACGTCATGGAAATAACTGGCCCAACGTTCTAAAAAAAATGTTCTGAAATAGCTGGCCCGCAAGGATTATTCTTGTTTTCAAGAAGGGGGTTTCCAGTCCGATCATAAATGACCATTGTATATGTGCTTGTGTCATGACTTTGTTATCTTTGCATAGTCCATACTCCTTATCTTATTGCAGAAGTACATATCCTATGCCTACATTTTACTATTTTTCAAAGACTTATAATTCCACTTGAATTTTAGATTGCCTGCAATATTATCTTGTTGTAATTTATATGAAACTTCTATTCCTGAGGAGTTTTCTTTACCTTGTTATTTTGTTAATGATAAATCAGCGACGTTCTTGTGTTACACGGGAGGCACTACCATTTTGTTTCTGGAGATTAAGAGTGATATTTCGGTTCTTGCATGCCTGTGTCACTCCTTTTATCTTTCACAATTAATTCAATATCCAATACTTCAAAATAAGCATGTCATGAACTTCATGTGCTATACACATATGTAATTTCTATATTGTTCTCCCATAAAATCTCATCTGATCACCTCTTTCCATCATTTTTCTCTGAATTATCTTGTTATGTAAATTTCAGGATTGTTACCTTGTTCATGTTCTCAAGATGATGCTAGGGAGCAGAATCATGGTCTTTGTGCGGACCTGTGACTCAGCAGACCTCCTTGCTCGTGTGCTAAGGAATCTAGGTTTCAAAGCTATCTGTATTCATGGTCAAATGAGTCAGGTTTACTTTCAGACATGGTTAAATTTGTTTGATATGCTCATTCAGTGGTATAATCCATTTATGAGGTGGATGGATGGGAGTTTCTTTATAAAATTATTTACTTGAAATAACTCTTTCGAATCATGTAGTGTTTGATAATTTTTCTCTCAGGATAAGAGACTAGGTGCTTTGAACAGGTTCAAAGCGAAAGAATGCAATATCCTTGCTTGCACAGATCTTGCAAGCCGTGGCCTTGACATTCAAGGAGTAGATCTTGTCATTAATTATGATATTCCAAAAAACCCGAAGGTCTCATTTGGTTGTCTCAACACTTGTTCCTGACCAATTTTGGAATGTTTTATTTCTTTCACTTTGAGGTTTTAGATTTCTTGACACTTTAATTTTGATCTATATGCTGCACTATTTCAGGATTATGTTCATCGGGTAGGTAGGACTGCTCGTGCAGGGAAATCAGGATGTGCTGTGTCCTTGGTGAATCAATATGAAGTCTTGTGGTTTAAGAAAATCGAGCTGCTCCTTGGTAACAGCAGTTCTCGCTCCTCCTTGTTTGTCTTTCTTGCAATTTGCCACGTGTAATGGGAGACACCATGTTTCCAAATCTGTGCTATTATCAACTAATACTTTGGCAGGCAAAGAAATTATCAAGTGTGAAGTAGATGAGTCTGAGATTAAGACATCAAAAGAGCGTATATCAGATGCAAAGAGAATGGCACTGACGGTAAGCATTTATTCTGACATTAATCATTTTTCAAGTTTCAAGAGTTTTGCTGCTGCTGCTAGCAGGGAAACAAAACTATACAAATGATGGTGTGGTCAGTTGTTGAATCATTTTTATGGAGCCATATTCTATCATTATTTTGGTCTAAATTAAGCTATCATCTGTAGAGTCTGAAGGAATCTGGTTGGCGTAGAGAGATGTTGGACGATGAGGATGAGATTTTGAATCATATTCCTTGTAAAAGGCCGAGGTTCTCCTTGAAAAGTTTGAAAAGGCCGCGATCTTCTAAAAGGCAGAGGTACTAGGCAGCTAGTCGCTTGTGTTGATGTAATCTGATGGTGTCAAGTTGTGTTGACCACTGGAAGCTACACAAAAGCGGCACTCTTTCTTCCATTGGATATTTAGGGGAAGGACACCACATATTTTGTGTCCTTCCGTGCTTTCATAATTTATCAATCATCTTTTGACATTTTACAAATCAGAAGTCCTCATAATTGATTTGAAACGTATTATCCATGTGAGTATTCTATATACGGTGAATATACTACTCTCAAGACGTCAATTGAGCCCCTCGTGGGCACCCATAAAACTGGCTTAATCACTGCTGTATTCTGAAGACTTCATCTCAAGCCCCTCCTCTTGGGAACCCCAAAATAGCCTGAATCATTGATGCCAGATTGCCCTTCAGCACACCCTTGACAATCGACAACTTCGCTGGCGTGTAGGGCGGGTACCTGGCCTTAACCTCGCCAATGAAGAACCGGGCTAGGATTGCCTTCTTGTGGCTGAAGGCATCAAAGCTGAACGTGCCATGGTAGGCTCCCATTCCACTCTCCCCCACTCCGCCGAATGGCAGATGCGGATTGGTGAGCTGAAACAGAAGATGAAACAATTTATCAGTTAAAAATATGAATGTTGCTTACAAGGAAGCATATCGTTAAAAAGAAAAAGAGAGAAACAATTAAGAAACATTTCACAGTATGAATTAATCCAATTTGTTGCATACATGGATGCTGGTGTCGTTGATTATCGTTGCCCCTGCAGAAATTCCATTCTCAAACTGGTATTTGAGCTTGCTGTCCTTGGTGAAGAGGTAGGCTGCCAGTGGCTTTGTCATGGAGTTGATCAGAGCAAAGCTCTCGTGGATCTTGTCAACCTAGTAGCAAAATGAAAACCACAGCAAATGAGATTCAAAGAATACAAACCTTGGATAACAATGACATTTGGTACAAATGTTTAATAATCCCTTTTCTACCGTGATTATTGGAAGCAGGGGACCAAAAATTTCCTCTTTCATGATTGCCGAATCAAGCGGGACATCCATCAACAAAGTAGGCGTGATCTTTCTGCAAATGCAATGAAGAAATGATGAAGAAGGATCAGCCAAACACTTTAAATCGGAAAAGCATTGCACACACTGACTTGGTGCTGTGAAATCCACTCACAGCTGCATTTCATCACTCTGGCCGCCGAACACAATCTTGTCTTTGACCTTCTCCTCATCCATCAGGCTTCTCAACCTTTTAAAATGGTTTGAGTTCACGATGCGCGACAAGTCTGGAGACTGCAGCGGGTCGTACCCGTAGAATTTCTGCAAGACTTTCTCCAGGGTTTCCAGCTATCAAGTTCCATGAGCCAAGAAAGGAGAAACAGAACAAAGTCAGCCAGCAGTGGAAGTCTTTTGAAGCCTATTTAAGTACACAGAGCATAATTGTAGCTGTTCTTACCAGCTTTGGCGCAAGTGATTTCGTTGTTATGATGAAATCCGGAGAGACGCAGGCTTGGCCATTGTTGCAGCCCCACTTACCAGCAGCTATCCTCTTAGCAGCAACCTTCAAATATGGCAAATTAATTTTGTCAGTCGTTGATGTTATCTGTCAGCAAAAGCTCGCAGAAGATTTTTTTTTTTGTTATTACTGCAAGAAGAGATTGCTAATCTAGAGGGATGGAGAATTGGAGATGATAGAGATGAGATGTTTACATGAAGATCGACGTTGGAATCCACTACGACAGGGCATTTTCCACCGAGCTCCAAGGCAACAGGCGTCAGATGTTTTGCCGCCAATGACAGCACAACGCGCCCTACTTTGCCATTGCCTGCAGTGATATTTAATCGCAGCAAAAGATGCACATATTTCAAACTTTGTAACTTCAATTGAAGCTTGCAAATGCCAATTCGGAACTAAGAACTAAGAAGTAACTAAGCTTCCAGTTTCAGCCTTTCAACAGGAGCTTTTCACCTGTGTAGAAAATCTTGTCCCACTTCTGTTCCAGGAGCTCGGAGGTCTCAGAGACGCCGCCCTCGACGACCTTGATGCAGGAGCTGTCGACGAACCGGGGCAGAAGCTCTGCGAGCAGCGACGACGTGGCCGGCGCGACCTCCGACGGCTTCAACACCACCGCGTTGCCCGCGGCGATCGCGCCCACGACCGGGTCCATGGACAACACTGGTTAATGACCAATCAGGAGGAAGAGATCAGTGATGAGTTACAATTTACATTAGGTTGGAGACGTCGCTTGAGATTTATGGACATCAAGCCTCTTTTTGTGGTGGCCGCTAGAGGAACACAAGAGATTTGAAATGGAGCTTCTTTCCCATTTTGTAATAAATATAGCTATATGTATCATTTTGATGCATAGATTGAAATATCAAAATATTAATGACAGAAGGTTCTTTTAAGGTGCTCTGCAACACCCTCACCAAGTGAAAATGTAATTATGAACCTCCATTCACAAATACTTTGATTAATAATATTTTCTAAATATGGTAATTACTATTACTAACAACAGTATCAACAAACTTATAAGCAAAGTACTTTAAGCATGTATTTTGTTTCTGTTTATTTGTAAACAATGATGTAGAAAAAAGAAGAGCAGTAAAATATTTATTTGTGAATGGAGACTTGTACATTTTTTCTTACACAAAAGGAACATCTTAGTTATAATAATAATAATAAACTACTTAGCAAGAAAATACATACATGAAACCTAATTTTGAAGGTGGTCTAAGAAATTGAAATTCATAAAAGAGGAAATACACCGAGTCACTAATTTAGGCATATATGGCATCAGAGTTGCAAAATTTTGAATCCTTAATAGAATTAAAATAAATAAAACACATTTTTTAGTCTAAAGTGTAAAATTAAACATATGAATATATAGTTACGAAACATGGTATTCGTTGATATTTTCTACCACAAACCTAAAGTGAATGAAACCTCAGAATTATCTTATTTTATTTAGGGTCTATATTGTAGAAAATTAATATATTAAAAACTCAGTTTTTATATTCGAATGTCCTTTTGTTATTCTATTTTCAAATTTAATATTCTCTGTGAGATTGAGCAAGTAGGTTTTTTTTTTTGCAAAATATTACTCTACCTTGTTATCTGTATACGTCAATTGAAATTTTCAAAATGATATGTCTAGATTCGTCTTGAAAATAGCTTCATACTATTAAAATTTATAAATATTCCTATATATTTATGCTAATAACTAACGGTTAAAATTGCATTGTACGAGACAACACTTTTGTGCCTGGAGGGTGATAGTAACTCTTACCTCTCTTTGGGTTAATTATAGGTGTGTTAACTGTACAGTCCACAGTCACTTGGTGTACTAAAGAGATCCCTAATTAATGAAGATGTATGTGGGACAGTGGGAGTATGTGTCTCAAAACAGAAACCGAAAGGTGCGTGCCACGGTTGGGTTAACGTCTACCACAATTCATAATTAAGAAGATAGACCAATTGATTCCTTCTTTGTTGCGATCTGCTTCTTACTGTTAGAGAATTCAGAACAGAACTCCGAACAAGTAGTGACTACAGTGCCATTACTTGACAGAGACCATTAACAGATCATCATTTCTTCTTAACTTTCAAAGAAACATTCATTGCTGACAACGAACTGACTCTAGCTCGCCCTTTCAATGTCGCCACTATACTAACCATTCGACAAAGTGCTTGTCATGCCGAAGACATGAGCCGACGCGTTGACATCACTTGCAAACAAGATCAATTAATTCCATGACCGAACGGAACTCCGAAAGTGATGTTCGTGATTCTGCCGTATCTAATTTGATTGATTCTGACCTTAGAACTATCACGCGACGCAACAGGTGCATACCATCTGCTTGCACGCAGATGGCATGTGCACTAGAGGTGTGTAGAAACTGTCTCTCTTATGATAACTTACAGAAAGGGTAGTTCCAGGCCGAGATGACGAGAACGACGCCGAGAGGCTCCGCCGCGATCCTCGCTGTCGACGGGAACGTCAAGACACCAGCAGGAACCTGAGACAAACCTTCTTAGTTCATGCAGTGTTACCTATAGTTACTGAGTTACTATACATGAACTTTCTTGTAATTTACTATGTTAGTTTGGAAGAACCAATTTGAGTAGGGATTCAATGAACCAAGTACGAGTAGACGTAACCACCGAGTCAGATACAGGTAGATGAAAGGGGCCTCGCGATGTACGATGCTGACAAGTACAGAGCGAATTCATTCGTGGCTCGCTCCAGGACCAGTATGTGTAAGCATCTACGTACAGTTATAGACTGGGCACGGCCAGCCTTTTAAAAACTTAAACGCTAAGAAATGTAACAAAATAATTAGAGTTTCCATGAATAGTTCTAGTAGGCTTGTCATTGCAATAACAGAAGCTAGGATAATTATAATAGTTCTAGAAAGCAAGGATCAAAGCTCGTGGAATTTGAGACCATATATATGATGACGACTAAACAACTGCCAACGATTTATTTTTCTAGAATCCTGGGAGTTGCATTGATCTATTTCTTGTGAAAATTCCATCATTAATTTCCCACATACCATCCACACGTTCATACAAAGAAAGAAAAAAAAAAAGAAGAAAGAGAACTGAGGGAGCAGCTTAGCTTCTAGCATGTGCGAACGTGCTAAGCTATCTAGCACATTAACTCAAGGTCTACGTTTCAAGTCTAGAACATAAGGACGACACGTATGTACCTGAACACTAGCGTAAGTATTTATCTTCGCGAGGGAAAACACTAGATATATATTGCTCTATTTAAGGCATTGGATTGATATCTACATGATCAACAACAGATATCGATCCCCTTTACTGTTGTGATCCTGACCAATGATCCATCCAGCTGGAACTTCGATTACTAACTTGTATTAGCTCGTTAAGGATGAACTAGTTTGTACCTTTTTGGGTTTCATCCATTTCTTGAGATTCTTGAGCGCAAACTTGCAGGACGATTTGACCAGCGATATCTGCATCACAAGCAGATTGAAATCTTCAAACAACAAAGTATACTCAAACATAATAGAAAATCTCATCTACGACGAATTCTTGGATACTGACGTTCTCGAAAAAAAATATATTCTTGGATAATGGAAGATGTACCTCGTGGACGTAGGACTCGGTGACCGGCTTGGCGAGGTCCTCGCGGAGCGCGTCGCAGATCTCTGCCTCCATCTCCGTCGCCATGCGCAGCAGGCCGCGCAGCTGCGCCTCGCGCCACGCCGCCGGCCGCGTCCTGCCCGTCGCGAAGCTCTCACGGAGCTGCTCCGCCACCGCAGCCGCCATGGCAGTTGCTGTCAACTAGCTAGCGTTGCTTCGTCGCCGGCCGGCCGGGTGGTGGCGAGCAGAGGTGGAAGAAGAAGCACAGGTGGTTACGAGGAGGCGGCGACTCGGGATGATTGCACGACCGTATATAGTCTCCGTGTTGTGTGCGCTTGTGATTTTTCACGTGGCGCTCTGCCTCGCCTCTGGACTTCTTGGGATATAAAACTAGTAAGCTTTCACCTTATAAGATGAATTGTAAAACGATGAATATTTGGTAGGTTTGATTTGATTTGACGTTTTTCCTCATTTTTCTTATGTCCTATAAATACAAAAAATGGGTTGACCGTTCAATCAAAATATTTATGAGTTGGACATTGACACGGTCCGCTCCACCATCCACACGTACGTTTCTCATTCATGTACGGGCCTACGACGATGGTGGCCTAGAGTATTAAACGAACACTAAACGTAATCACAAGGACAGTAAGCAAGGCATTTTCATGTATTTATAAGGTTGCTCAAAGTCAAAGCTTTACAAAATTTGGCCTATACTATCTAAAAATGAATTATTTAAATTTAAAAGGGGTGTATATTATGATATTTAGTTTCAGAATGAATCTATCCTAATAATTTTCTATTATTAACTTTGAAAGAACGTAATATGCTTACATTTCTTGAAAGACAGAAAATAAGAAATATGGAAACATTACACAAACAAAACATGATACATCAGAGGACGGTGTTGCAAGCACACCAAAATTGTGCATTCCGAGATAAAAATCAAATTCATTTTAAAATGACAAAAGAGGAAACTATCAAACTACATAATTGCTTTCACCATAGGAGGATAATAAGCTAACCGGGGGGGGGGGGGGGGGGGGGAATTCCTCTTCGCCCTGCCTTTGAGCTTCTTGATGGCAATTACAGGACTGTGGCTGAGCTCGTCCTTGAAACTCTTAGTAGTCCTCTGAAATTCCTTGAGTGAACATACGGAAAGGATCTGTTACCGCCTGGTAACATCCCCGAACCTCTGCTGTACATATTGCTGAATTTGCTGACTATTTCCTTGACATGAATCACAGCCTAACAGCAATGAAAGCCGGTACTGGTTTCAACAATGGCATGGGCAGCGCAACTGAAGATCTGTGTGCTCGATGCATGTGATTGAGGCACAAAGCTCTTATTCAACTTATTAAGATTTCCATCGGTTAGCCTCCATGTAATCTCCAACCCCCAATCTGATACGAGGAAAAAAAAAACTCGTGTAATCGCTCGTAACAAATTTCCCAAGCTTACCACAGATGCACACACACCTTTGGGTGTACTGTTATACGAGATCCTATAGTTCGTCCAGCTATTGTGGTCAGGGTTAGGCTATTAAAGGTAAAAACATTTGGCACATCATAAGCAAGTGACAAAATTTGCTGGTCATCAAAACGCATTGCTGTAACAACGGTATCAGACAGTTCGATATCAGCTTACGGTGGCCATTACCGGCTAGCCTGGCAGAGTATCGGATTAGTCAAAGCTTTGTCACAGGATGCGGCCATCTTGAACCACCATCAAAAGGTTCCGGGGTGTCCCAAGAGATCCAATCGATCAACTGTTGCACAGGTCTTGTTGATTTGCCACACAATCGCGCCACCTTAATCTGTGAGAACCATGCTGCCATCCTTGTCAAGTATGACCTTGGACTGGCTCCCGTGCAGAGGAAGTAATGCAACACGCAGATATGACGTGTGATTTGGAATCCTAACTAAAAATGATGACTTGATCATTTGAACTGACATGGGAGATGGTGAGAGCAGATCTTTTTAATGTGGCTAACACTGTCAAATCTGATACTCTACTATTTCAACCCTATAAGATTCAACTCAAAAAACGAAACCCTATAAGATTGATTTTTTTTTTGAGATGTACAAGATTGATTTTACCATGCTTTATCTTAGAATCTTTTTAATTGCTCTTGGGCCAGCCTAGCAGTTCAATAGGTGACTTAAGTTGAGGAGTACTAATTCTTAATCTATGGCTTTAAAGCGTTAAGGAATTTAAAAGTATAGGAACATTTCAAGACAGTACTGTAGTAGTACATCTTCCCATTCGATGGGCAAAAGAAATATCTGGGGGGAAAAAAGACTCTTGGGTCCTGTACACAGAAAAGACAGAAACTGATATTTTCTTCCATATCTCTGAAACTTCAAATTCAAAGTTACATAATTTTTTTCGAGCAATGTATTAATATTTTGACCATTATGATAGCATCCTTTTCTTGTGTGTGACTGTCTGTTTGAGAAAAATTTACATTCATCGGTATCCTCTAAGGTTTATAACACTGAAAAGGTTTGTTTGTTAACAGATTATATTATTTACCTGGGGCACATGCTCCCTCTTTGAGAATATCATAATGTTGACAACCCTTCATAGTACAACCTCCATGCAAAAAACATCACCGCACGATCACTTCCATGAGATTCTTCCAAGAAATACCACTAGTGGCTATTGTTTTAACCAACTGATTCAGTAAGATGGCCGGCTGGTCCAACTTGAGGCTATTGTTCCATAAGTTTGAGTTCTCTTAATAGAAGTTCCACTGAAGCATTTTCTGACACTAAGTCCAGGACAACATCAGAAAAATACAATTTTATTTATTTTTTGCGGTGAAGAAGAATACAATAATAAATTTTTATAGGACTGACATTTAAGAAAACTGCCTTACAGATATGGATGTTAGCAATTATAATACCATTGCAAGTGAAAAAAATGTACACTTTAACAAAACACTGTTATGTTACCATGTAATGGAAGTTTTTTTTGAGATAATTCACATAAAAAGAATTATTATTGCAAGGAATGGTTGGATAAAGACATATGCAGCCAATCATTCTGGAGTGGATGAAAAAAAAATGAACA
This sequence comes from Eragrostis curvula, assembly GCA_007726485.1. Lineage (NCBI taxonomy): Eukaryota > Viridiplantae > Streptophyta > Magnoliopsida > Poales > Poaceae > Eragrostis > Eragrostis curvula. Next base: position 34,487,616 of record CM017444.1, read on the forward strand.
AAAACAGATCACAACTCCTGTGACTCCTGTCACCTTCTTATTACTCAGCCCAACAAGGAAACATGCATTCCTAGTGAAGGATTGGACATAACACAAATTTATAGAGTTATATAATTCTAAAGAAAATTAAAAAAAAAAAGAAATCTAGCAACATAGTTCCTGAGCAGCAACTTCATGACTGAATTACAGGGGCACAGAATGCTCTGTATGACAGGCTGACACATGGAGCCCCCACTCCCAAAGAAAAATTATACCAGAATATCATGATCATGGTAACAGTGAAAGGTAACCTAGGGAGCTTATGCTCGCCATAATCATTACAACAATACTAGAAATTATTTGAAATATTGAAGTAAACAAACGTTTTCTTTCCTGATGCAATCTGAATCACAAAACAAATAGTCCTTACATAAAAATAAATTAGAGTAGCTTAAGGTTTCCAAGTTCAATTACAGGAAATGTACTGAAACTTTTGGACAATATCATTCATGCTCGGTCTTTGAATCCGCTCTATCTCCATGCACATAACAGCCACTTCCAGCATCACGGAAACCTGTTCGTGCACGAGGTTACCGCTCAATTTGGGATCTACAAAACCAGCAATCCATGATTGATCACCGCATTTCAGATTCTCCCTAATTGTCCATATTAATTGCCTCACTGCAGCCTCTGAGTCACTGCAGCCATTTGGTCCCAGCTCCGATGCCCTGGATCCCATGACTAATTCTAGAAGCACAACCCCAAAGCTATACACATCCACCTTTTCATTTATGGGAATGTTAAACGCCCATTCTGGAGCAGCGTAGCCTCTGGTCCCACGAACCTTTGACATATTTGGATCAGTTTGATCTCTCTGTAGCAGCTTTGCGACCCCGAAGTCACTGATCTTGGGCTCAAAATCCTCATCAAGGAGTATATTCTCTGGCTTAACATCGCAATGGATGATCCAATCCAAGCACTCATGGTGAAGGTATGCCAAACCTTTGGCCACACCAACTGCAATCTTGTACCTCTGATCCCACTGCAGTAAACCACTGTTTCCAAACAAGAACATGGCCAGTGAACCATTTGCCACATATTCGTAGACCACCAACCGATGCTTTCGTTCAGAACAGACACCCCATACTCTCACAAGATTCATATGGTAGATCCGCCCTATCACACTCACCTCTGTATTGAACTCATCTTCTCCTTTGGTTACATCTTTGAGCTTCTTGACAGCAATCATGCGCTTGTCATGTAGAATACCCTTGTATACAGAACCATATCTCCCATGACCAAGCTCATCCGTGAATTTTTTGGTGGCTTTCCTCAGTTCCATGTAGGTAAACCTGCGGAAATGATTAGTTACCACCCTGTAACCTTCCTCTGTTGCCCAGATCTCTGATTGCACTGAGTGCCTTCTAGCCATGAACCACCAGCCAAAAGCAATGAAGCAGAGCTCTATGAAAAAGAATGCTGCCAGGAACCCATAGTAGTAGGACCACACTGTAGCACTTCCACCATTCCTGTTTACATCAGAAGCGAATGCTAGAACTTTTTCTTGGATGCTTGACACGTTACAATCCAGGACTTCAATATGTCGAGAATCAGAAGAGATTATTTCAGACAGAAAACTCTCAGGAACCTTGAGGTATGCTGTCCCGGGGTACCCAGGAACGGTCTTTCCATTTAAGAGAACAGATTTCAAAAAGCAGCCGTTGTTATCTGATTTGTACTCGAAGGCTAGGCAGGAGCATCTTGCCAAGCACCGAGCCCGACAAACATCCAGAGACGTCGATGGGACGTAGTCTAGATCAGAACCCCAAAAATCAGAATGAGGAAGGGGTACAAAGCCCATTTTCGGACCACCCCTACAGGAGATATCGAATGTTGGCTTGCAACCTTTGCTCCAGTCACTTGGATCCCTGAACACATAACCTGGAGGACAGGAACAACCTGGAACTGGTGTGGACACACAAACACCATTCCAGCCACATATGCCGTGTATGCCACAAGGCTGAGGGAAAGCCATCCAAGAAACTGACCAGCTCCCGTATCTATCATTCAAGCTGTAAAGCCTAAGATTACCATCATAGTCCAGTGTCAATCTCCTTTTAATCCCTGGACCCCAGTCTGCTGAAACAAAGCTTGTATTGTCACTTGCTATAAACTGCCCAAGATTATCAAGAAAACCTCTTCTACTTCTGTTATAACTAATCCTGTAATTCATCCAGCTACTTAAGTCAGGGTTAGGCCAGTAGACAGTAGAAATCTCTGGCCCATTGTAAGCAAGTGACAGAATGTACCGGTCATCAAAGAGCAGAGTATAGTAGCTTGATGGGTGCGAGAGTTCAGTCGATACCAGTTTCGCGGTGGCTGTCACTGGTTGTGTAGGCAGGAGTGTATCAGTCGGATGGTCAAAGCTTTGCCAAAGGATGTTGCCACTTTGATCCCTTAAAACAAGGTTCCCAGAGCTCACGAGCTCTGCATGACCAACTTCAGTGGAGCTCGTATTGGTTTGCCATACAATCGTGCCATCATAATCTGTTAGAACAAGGGCACCATCCTTTTTCAGCATAACCTTTGATCTGCTCCCGTATACTGGGCGGTTGCGATTTGCACTCCAAGCAATGGCTCTATCAGCCGAATTTGTGAACCAGACAGATAGGCTGAAGGTAGTGGAGGAGAGGTTGTAGAATCCAAATGAGAAGGTGCCATCCGGTGATAGCAAGATATCAGAGGCACGGTCCACAGAGAGAGAGGCGCCTTTCTTCAGGTAACTTGTATGAGCTAGCTCCTCTGTGGCATTAGCTGTAATGGCAGAGGTCAAGAGGAGTGCAAGGATTAGGATCAAGTAAGAAGTAGACATGGCAGGCACTGGCATGACAAGAGTAACAGAGAAGCAGCATTGCAGGAGTGTGCATATGGTTTTAAAGGTCCAGCAGCTGTCATAATGTCGAGCATGTTGCAGTTAAATAATACAAGAACAGGTCATAGGATTAGGCAGATCATTTGAGGACGATGAATGGATTCATTGGCACGGTCTGGAAGCTCAAACACGGTTTGAGAAAAAAATAGAGTTTTTCTCAACGTGACTACTATTGATCGACTTGACATTAGTTTGGATATATTTTTGTTTCTTGAAATACGACATGATTCAGTTCATCCATTGCAATCAACAACAATTGTTTGACTAGACCAGTCAGTCAAGGTGTTCACCTGTTTAGTTTTTATTAGGTGGGATGAGCTGTGGGTAACATGTACTCCAAAGACAGTTTTTAGCTGACACCGGCAATAAAATTTATCTCTTACATAATGATAACGGTAAATAGTAATAGAAGAATAACATTACTGTTTAAAATTCTGTCCTCCACATACATGACAATATAGAAAATATCAATTATGGTTATCTACTTTTCACTTTTGTTAGGTGGGTGTCGGCTCTCATCTATGGTTTTTACAGAGTTTTACAATTTTCTTTTAGAAATTGCGTGCAAATGTTGGTCAGCCGGTACATTATTGAGGTTCACACGAACATTAATCACAAGAGAAAAAAAGGGCTCAGAGGAATATTGTTCACCTGGAACACATGCATTCCATACTAGCATATCGCTTCAGTTGTCATTTCGTGGAAAAATCTTAGGCAAATACATCAACCCACTAGCAATGGCAGGTACATCCGGTCATCACAAAATGCAAACCTACAGGAAAAACGAATCTTAACTCATGCAAAACCGCATCAATTCAACATACTGACTAACAACTCAGCTGAAGACAACTACGCCAAGAATAAGATAACAGTGTGATGTTGAAATGCAGAGTCAGCATGGAATTAAACAAAACTGCAGATCTAGATACTTGGAATTCAACCTTTGACCAGCGTAATTTCGGGTAAGAGAGTTTACCACACATGAGAAGCAATATTATGGCTTCTCACTTCATCTTGCCCAGGAATCCAGCCAGCTGTGCAACAATAATAAAATGAAACGAAAACACTCAAACAGCATGTGCCACACATGGAAATACCACCAACAATTTTCTGGTACCCATGTCGTGTAGCGTGGCACCACCTGCAAAGATGAAGCAAGAAAGGAACCCAAACTGAAACAATCTGGACTCGATGGCATTATGTTAGTCAACCCTTGGTCTGATCGATTAGCGCGTTATTCAGATCACATCCTGGAAGAGGAAACTTGATTACTTGAAACACAGGCGCAGTAAGATAAGATGCCAGTTCCGGATTCAACCTCTGCAAACGCGTTTTCCGGTGGACGCGGAGGATCGCGCGGCCCTCCCGCACCACGGCGCCCACGCGCGCCTCGATCTCGTCGCCGCCACCCCGAGAGAGCTTGTCAGTGCAGGCGCTTGAGTTGGGAGATTTATGGCTACTTCGGAGTTGAGACGCTCTCGACCGGGTGGCCGGCGCTGTGGGAGACGGCCGGCCGCCGGCGAGGGCAAAGGAGACACCAGGTCAACCAAAAGGTAGTAAATGAATATGATGGGCCGTTAAGAATAATCTGGGCCCACATGAAGCGTCAGCTTGTCTCAAATCTGCAGCCCGTTAAAAAGAATTTGTTTTTTAATCACATTCAGAAGAATTAATTTGTTCTCAAAAGAAGAAGAAGAAGAAGAATTAGTTAGCTCGGATAGAGATCCTAGAATGGTCTTAAAAAAAAGAACGAGATGGAAGAACTGGGTTCACAATAACTGACCAAAACAAAATGCTAGTAATAATCATTGCTGTGATCGGGCGTGGCACGCAGTACATTGCTTCTAAAGAAGGTTTGAACTACAGGATCAGGGATGGAAGATAATTTTCGTGGAGGCTGGATTCAGTGATTAAAAGATTCTGCCGATACTGGGTCCGGTATCTATCATCAAGGTTTTTGCACGAATTAGTAGTAGTACCTCGGTGTGATAATCTGCAAAACATGCTCTGAACCCTTATTGCGACGGGGAAAGAAGGAATTCGATACGGTCAAGATTTTGGTTTTTTTTCTCAGCGTTTGCTAACTACTCCTACTAACGAGCATCATCTCAGGATCAATCTTGACTCAAGTCAAAATCTCCAGCAGGACGCCGTTAGTCAGAGTCTCGAGGAATCAATCACGAGAGAAGCAAATTATACGGTGAGCCCCAGATCCCTTAATTTGCCTCTCGTCACGATCGAGCACGATGGCTTCTCCCTCGCATCCCAGCGCGAAGCGTATCCACGCCACGGCGCCGCCTTCTCCGTGCAGCCTCACCGACGACCTCCTCGCAGAGATCTTCCTCCTCCTGCCCACCCTCGCTGACGTCGGCCGCGCCGCCTTCCGCCGCGTCATCCGCCGCCGCCTCCGTTCCATCCACCCTGCGCCCCTCCTCGGCGTCCTCTCCGAACACTCCTTCCACCCCACTGCCGCCGAGCCGCCGCGCCCCTCGCTCGCGCCGCCGACTTCTCCTTCTCCTTCGTCCCCTCCGCCGCCACCGTCCCATGCCGGCGGAATCTGATCGACGGCCGCGTCCTCCTCGGCCTGGACCACAACCACCGCGAGTTCGCGGTGTGCGACCCGCTGTCCCGGCGATACCTCGTGCTCCCCAAGGTCCCCCACGAACACCCGGCTGCTTCGTCTGTCCGGCCGCTCCATGCCCGGTATCGCGCGGCGTTCCTCGTCCCTGCCGCCGCCGGTGAACCGCAAGGTGTTGTGGATGGAGGAGTGGAGCCCCGAACCGCTGCCCGCCTTCGTCTTCTCGTCGGGCACCGGACAGTGGAGTCGCCTCGCCATGGACGACCACCCGGGCATGCCGCGGTTACATACAGCGCGCCGTCACACTCCGTGCTATGCGCACGGCTGCTTCTACTGGATATTCACCAGCTACAACGGCTTGTTTTCTGATGATGATGATGATGAGGAAAACAGCGACGGCAAATTGCTTGCGCTCAACACGCGATCTATGGAGTTCTCCACCATTGACCTCCCACCTGCCCCCCCTGGCTATGGCTTCCGGGATTGCTTTATCGTGGAAGCAGGCAAAGAAAGGATCGGGATGTTTACTCTCAACCAAAACATATTTGTTTTCCCTGCTATGCCTTTCGACATTGGTTACGCAATTCGGGCAGTTGATAATTCAGGCACCTACAAGTGGGAATCTGAAAGGACTGTCCTCACTTTGCCCACTCATCGTATTTACAAACTTGAAGGAGCAACTGACCGGCACTTGCTCTTGCAAGGGCGTCCATGCTCGAGCCTGTCACAAAGTTCTTCGCGGGACGGATCCAACCTGTGGGAGACGTCTGACGTCGACTTCACTTTCTTCTCTGTTGACTTCGAATCTATGCAGATTAGGAGGGTGTGCCAGTGTCACTCATTGTTGGGATCTGCCATGCCATATACTGGTTTCCCACCATCATTGTGTCTACCGACTGTATGATCAGAACCAAATGATGTGCTCGATCTTTCTATTTCCGACCATTGTCTCGCTTCTTAAGTTTTGCACGGACTCACGGTGATGTTGTAGAACCTCTGCATAAGTCACTGTTTATTAGTTTTTCCTTGTCAATATTGTTCAGGATTTTTAAATTTACTATTTTCTTATATAGTTTATAATTCGCTAGAGAATGCATGGAGATAACATACTAGTAGTCCCTTTTTGTTGGATGATTCTCCTCACATCAAAATTATACCATTGTTGAAAGCGGCTACTAATAGCGAGGGCTGTTGGCGATGGCGTGGATGATGATGTTGGAGACGGGCTCCAGGAGGGTGTAGCAGTGGCCGGCGAACAAGAGGCAGTGAAGCAGATCAGAGTACTCAGATGGGCTGCCGGTCCAGTGCCTCAACGTATGAGCCGCAGATGGTGTCGAGCAGAGCCTCCTCACGGCGGGTGTGGGCACCTTTGTCGCCGCTGCAGCAGCACACGAGGGCATGGCCGTTGCCCATTGGTGAGCAAATGTAAACACCGACATCGGCGACTAACTGGCTGTTCCGGCGACGTTGCCTGCCGATGGATGCTGCTGGATGTATGGATGGTCTTATTGATGGGGAGCGGCAGGGGCACCAAGGACCAGCGGGGCCCTCCATTGGTTTGTTTAAGAGAGATTTAAAATTGAGAACAAAAAAGGGGGGAGAGAGACAGAAGAATTCGATTCAGAATAATTAACAACTTGGGTTGATGCCTCTTAAACTTGTTGTGACTTTTGTGTTAAGCGTGGTTCTGCTTAGTTTGTTAGTGTCTTCCGCTGTTATCTGGTCAAACAGACTATTGACCCCTCTGAATACATGTGGCCAAACTATTCTAGTACCACGTCCATTCTAATTTACTTGTCATTATAGACTTCAACAATTTTTTTTTCAAATTATTTGTCATTCTCACTTGTCAATGCACATTTCTCTGTTCTCAATACATCTCGGTCTCTATATCTCTCCTTATCATTTCCTATGCCCGTACCTTTTTCAACCCTCCTAATTCCCGTGTCCAGAGCTAAATCAACATCTTTTTTGGAACAGAGGTAGCAATAAGTAGTTTACTAGTTTCACCAAACAAAAAAATTTAACAGAAATTTATGCCATGCATTTAGATGTAATACTAAAAAGATTGGGGGCACGAAGAAATATTGGAGATATATATATTTTAAAAAATAAGAAAAAAAACTATTTTTATAAGAAAATGGAGGTAGGGATTGGCTAGGTTACTCCACGGGACAATGGTGCAAAGTGAAAAAAAAAAGTAGACGATCTCGCAGCTAAGCCTTGCTAATATGAACCATTTATTAACGGCCAATGTTATGTTTTATACTACAAAAATAATTATTAGGATGAGCGGAAGTATAAATAAATGTGTTTTTTGAATATAGTAGTTATTCACTAGCTCTAACTAATCTATAAAAGTTGACTCCTCTACAAATGCATCATGCCTAAGAAAATCTCATTGAAAGAGGGAAAACCACTAAGATATGCCTCTCATATTTGACATCCGTTGTTGTCCATAACTTAGTCTTTTCACCTTGGGTTGATGCCTGGTATTGGCCCAAGATATTTCAATAATTAACAACCGCGTTTGAGAAACTCTAGTACGAGTTTCTGGTCAGTTTTCCTTATGTCCATAATAATGACTCTTCTGTCAATTCTCGAAACTCGGCCATCATCATCTTGATCTCTTCCTCATGGCATCACCGTCAATGATATAAACTGGTATTGTTATTTACAACCTACAATCTTTGTATTGGCAGCACCCTTGTCATCCGCAATTAGAAATTCCCGAGGAAGCAGCTATTGTGCTTGATAAGGCATGTGCCTCGTGACCAAATTAGCAAAATTACCATATCGGAAACCGACAAACTATGAATTTGGCGAGCAACTGGTGCAAACCGACAATCTCAAAATTCATTAAAGTGCCAGTGCAGACTGATAATCGACATATACGTTAGAGGGTAAGGACACAACTAGCAGTCTACAAATCACTAAGCTGAACACGCAAGCCAAAAAGCTATAAATTCGTTAAGGAATGGTTGCAAACTGACAATAATTAGCCGATAAAATCAACAACATAATTTCATTCCGATACTAGTAGAACCCGAGAAATCTGTTGATTCGTTAACCGATGGGTACAAACCGACAAGACACAAGTTTGTTACTCTACTCGTAGGAACCGACAGGTCTACATATTTGATAACCGATGGGTACAAACCGACAAGACACAAGTTTGTTACTGTACTCGTAGGAACCGACGAATCTACATATTCGATAGCCGATGGGTACAAATCGACGAGACACAAGTTTGTTACACAACCGATGAAAACCCACGGCCTTGTTATGTACCCGACATAAACCAAAAATCTGCAAGTTCATTAAGTACCACACATATTTATTCACAAAATCACAACCTTCATTGTAGAGGAACCCAACATCCTCCTCCAGGAAGATACAGAGAAGTGGCTGAAGAAAGGATTAGTTGCTGGAGACCCATATCCAATAAAATTGTTCATCGTACATGCAAACATCACACGTCTGTATCGGACCAGCTTCTCTGTTTCTTCGTAACAGAATTATATAAAAATAAAAAGGCATGGAAAAACAGTAACGGTGCCGAGCGTCTGGACGGTGCTGAGGTGAAGTGTGGTCGTAGAGGTGGCTGCGGCTTCCCTGTGGCCACCGGGTGTAGCCATCGGTGTGGCCTCACACGTGGAGGCCATCCGTTCCTCCCGCATTGACTGGCGGGCCCGCTGTAATTTTCCTTCCCGTTGCCTATCCCGAACGGCGCCGTCACCAAGCATACGGTGCTTTTCTTTTCTTTTCTACGCCTCTCTCTCACACACACAGATGACCGCTTCCCACCCCATTAAAAAAAAAAGGATTGCTCCACTGCGAACAAGGAACAACGCTCTCTGCCCATGGGGATGGCGACGTCGCCGGCGGTGGGGGAGAGCTCGGCGCGGCCGGCGGCGGAGCCGAAACGCACGGGGTGTTGGTGCGCGATGGTGCCCCCCGCCGAGTCGCCGGAGATGAAGATCCGGGTGAAGTCGGCGGCCTCGGCGAGCCAGGGGTCGGCGGCGTCCCCGGCGCGGACCTGCGCGGCGAACCAGAGGACGTCGACGGGGAGGCGGTGCTCGGGGGTGAGGCGGTAGTCCGGGGCGACGACGACAGCGCCGAGGTCGGCGGCGAGGCGGAGGTAGTAGCTCGAGCTCAGCAGCGGGGAGCTCGATTCCGGGGGCTGCGGCTTTCCTCGGTATGTGCTTCGACAAGCTCGGCAGCCCCAAAGTTTGATTCTGACGGCCTTGAGTTCAATTTGGTGAGAAGGATTTCGATGCCACGGTTTTCTAGTCGAATCCAAGATAGCGTGGTGGCTCGTAGAGTTGGGACTTGGGAGGCGTCCATTGTTCAATTAACTAGCGGAAAAAACGAGTTCGCTGACATCTAGATGGTGATGCTGAAGCTTGCATCGAGTTTTTCTGGTATGTGCTCTTGCGTTTTTCCTTCAGTCAGAAGTATGCCTTATTCTTCCCTTTATCAGTGCACATTATTTCTCATTTGACATTAATATATCCCTTCAACTCATTGTTCAGACTTTCGCTTCTTTGAGTGCTAACCATATCCCCACAGAATGTATTTCTTCCATATGCTAAGGCCCATTGTTCCTTTTTTTCAAATAACCTTTGCAGCCATGTATTATTCTGCAACTCATAGTCATCTAGCAATGAATTCCATGCCTTTATAAAATCCTCTTCCTCCTCTTGATCGTAAATACAACTCTGGAAAGCTGCATTGAACTTCTTATAGTCGTTCACAACTCCGGTAAGGTGCTTGCATGCATTCTGGTTCATGTGCCAAACACATATTCTGTGATGGGTTTCCGGTAGGACGACACTGATTGCTTTTGCCATTGCTGCATCTTCATCTGTCAAAATGGTGCATGGTTTCTTGCCCGACATGGCCTCTAAAAATGTATTGAATAACCAAATAAAACTATCTGCAGTTTCATCATATAAAAGTGCAGCACCAAAAATACAAGTTTTCTTATGATTATTCACTCCAACAAGCAAGCCAAATGGGCGTCCATCATTTAATTTTCAGTATGTTGTGTCAAAGCAAATAACATCGCCAAATACTTGATAGTCCGCTATCATTTTAGCATCAGTCCAGAAAATGTTTGTTATCAAGTCATTCTCATCAACTTGAATAGAATGGACAAACTTCTCACCTTCTGATGTTTTACTCTGTAGATATTCCAACACCCCCCCTGTGTCTCCGTCATGTACCTTCAGTGACCTCTTTGAATATAATTTATTCTTCATGTCTACACGGGTAAAACCGAGATTCACCATCCCACCTGCTTCTTTTGCTATCTGATCAAAAGCAGCATTGTTTGAGATGCCGACAGCCTTAGCATCTTCTATACTTGCAAGTTGTGCTTCAGTTATTTTTCTTTGAGATCTTAAATGGTGAGCTTGTTCCCCAGTAGCGAGAGTATGGTTGTGATCTGCCACAAATTCATAGATGTAATAAAATCCATCTCTAAGACTTATCTTCATGCGTGCTGGGCACTGACACCTTGTTTCTGATCGGGTGAACGACTCTACATGGTCAGGTGATTCTGCTCTTTTATCTTTCTCACGAACACCTGTTGACAGAACAAACTCATGGTAAATTTTCTAGAAACATGACTATACTAGCAATAGAAACATGAATTCAACTCAATACCTTCACGAGAACAACATAAGGTTCTATCCTTTTTATGGTTGTGTTTCTCAGATTATGGGAACTGCCCTTTCGAATACTGAAACCTTTATCTCGAGCATAGGCATTGTAGAAAGCATAAGCCTCATCTTCAGTACAGAACTTCATACCAATCTTTGGTGTCTTGTCTACAACAGAATTTGTAACCTGAATCGATTTTGTTAGACTTCTAGATACATTTACATTGTGTTCAATATAAAATAAGCGAAAGTGAAGGAAACAGATAAGAGTTGTATTGAATATTTACACTTTGAATGATGATCTAGTGAAAACTTACAAATTCTGAATCTGTTGTTCCTGTGTTACCAGGAAGATCGCTCATCACAGAGGGATTCGAGGAGGAATTGGCTGCGGCGGCAATGCTTGGCGTCGGAACAATTGGCGGTGCCATGCTCACACCCATGTTAATGGGTTCACCATCAGCTCCGGTGATATTCGGCAGGGGGGACACCATTCCTTCCGTTGAAGGCGAGATGATCTAATGGCTGTTTTCTTCCTGCTTCCCTCGTACAAATGAGGTTACCTGTTGTGATTGGCGCCTTTTTAATCTAATTGCCGCCATGTTATTTTTGCTTGGCGCCTTTATTTTCCCTCCATCAAAATCTCCTTAATTGTGGGGCCAGGCAAAGAAAAAAAATCTGAGAATCCATTCGGTTAACAGCGCTGTTTTGTTTTGGCGTTAGATGGGGAAAGGAAAACTACAGCGGGCCCGCCAGTCAATGCGGGAGGAACGGATGGTCTCCACGTGTGAGGCCTCACACACTGATCGCTACACCCGGTGGCTACAGGGAAGCCGCGGCGAGTCATTAGAGTGCGTTTCCTCCATAAAACCGGCCCGGTTTCCCAAAAAGCTTTGCGTTTAGCGGACCTTGTGGGCAAAGGGCTGCTTGCCGTGTCCTCCTGGTTTACGATTGCACGGGCTACATGCAGGGCATGCAGGCTCAAAGCGCGTAACATTACTAGCATACAGGCACTCCATTACAGTAGTCTTGACTGCTACGGCCGTCCAGTTAAGCAACGCTTATCCTTTTGCTTAGGAACAAAAAATGCAATAAATCTGGCCTGCAAGAAAGGTGCTTTATACCGCTATAAAATGGCGCCTCCACTCCATCCCCAAAACACAAAACAGAGCTAGAATCTATAGAGCTCAAACACAAGGCAAGTAGGAGTTGCGTACTGTGTAGTTGCAATGTCGGACGACCTCAATAAGAAGCTACTCCAGTGCCGCCAGCAGTATAGTGTTGCTGCCGATAAGGTAATATGGATAGTTGCTTAAGAATTGTTTCACTCTTGTTGATTCGACCCTTGTGAAATGTAAACGGTGAAAGGTTGAGCATACTAATTATAGAAGGAACATATCTGGGTATCACAGTTCCGTGAGCTGATGGAGAAGATCGAGGCCATTGAACCACCGCCGCCACCAAAAAAGAAGCAGAGGCAGTCTGTGGTAATTTTTCTCTCTCCGAGTTTGTGTTTGTTTTCCTTCGAAACCACCATTTCCCGGACACGATGAACATAAAACACGCTAGATCTTCCCTGTTCTTTCCTAGTTTGTACTTTGTATCATCTGCGATTCTGCAAAGCACGTAGCAATGGCATAATCACCACACGCATTTCGATCTGTCTTTGCTGCTTGCAGAAGAAACCTGAAGTGGTGCCGTCGTCTGCGCCGACGGCCGAGTCTGAGAGGGCGGCCTGCATGGAGCTGGTGGAAACTGTCCGTGGGTGCCTCAAGGAGCTCGGCGAGGACGTCGACACGGAGGATATTGCTGGACCGAGCGGGCCATCTGTCGGAAAGAACTGATAAAAGGTGGCCCCTGCACTGGAACATGAACTGTGCCGACGGATTATACCGTCTCGATATTTAGTTGCTGATCATCGTCCTTAGTTATCTGTGTGTGTGTGTGTGTGTGTGTGTGTGTGTGTGTGTGTGTGTGTGTGTGTGTGTGTGTGTGTGTGTGTGTGTGTGTGTGTGATATATAAGATGTTTCGGTGTGTCGTTGTGATCGTGAGTCCTAGCTAATCCTCGTTTGGTTCTGCCTCGAGGTGCTGATCGAGCAGGCTGCTTTGTCGTCTTTGTCAGTTGTGTCAAGACTGTTTGCCTGTGCGAAATAAAAGTACTGCTATGTGTGTATTTCGTCAGATCTCATGCCAAGTGCGGCAAGAGTTCTCTCCTTGGTACTTTGGTTTTTGTACGGGACAACAACTTGAGCAACGTCATTTGACACCCGACCCTACATGTCAAAAGAAAGGGAAATGACATAAAAATACCTTTGGGGTCATTTTTTCCTTTTATGTGTGACACACGCGCACACACACACACACACACGCATATAGAAACAGAGGCGTTTCTCACGGATGTATTATTGTCGTTCTCTCCCTTCCAATTTTATTATATATTTAACAAATATATGCAGTCTTTTTTTGTGATTAACAAATATATGCAGTCGTCTACCTGGTCCAGAGAAAAAAAGAGTCACGATAAACCATGATACTGCTGAGTAAAATGGTATCTTGGATAGAAAGTTGCTCGAACCTTCCAAACGGGACTACAACATATATAGAGGGTCGTAATGTGCTTGAGCCATCTCTCAATGGGGCAAACTCCTAAACTGGAATAACCAGTGTACAAACTCTTTTCTTTCATTATAAAACAGACATTGCCTTTGGTCGAAAAACATGGTGCTCCAGATACATGGAAGCATACATATTTTTTCCAATGCTTTGGTTGTGGCATGCATGGACAGCATGGTTCCTGTCTACTCTTCTGAACATATAGCGCCACACTAAATAGAATTTGTAAATGCATGAAGCGACCTTGTTCTTGACTTGGCTTCTCAAGAAATGGGACTGATTCGATTTATGAGAAATTTGTAAATGTCAATTGTTGGAACCATAGGTTAGGACTTAGGTAACAGATGATCACAAATAGAATTGTGTGCATTTGTATGATAGTTAAAATGGACATTTTCCGTTAAGGAAAAAGTCCATTTTACTCCCCTAAACAATCCACTTTGTCTATTTTACCCCCTAAACAAAATGATGGCTCATTTTACCCCCCCCCCCCAAACAATTCTATTGGTGCAATGTACACCTTATTAAAGTTTGTCTTTTTTTGTATCTCACCCTACAAGTGGAATTTGAAGCTCAAATTTTGCATGATGGTAACTCTATATTAAAGAAATTATGAGATATTATTTTGATATTATTTACATAGTTCAATAGAAATTAACGTAATATGCATAAATATGACATCAAAAAAATAATTTAAAATATTTTGACATAGATTATTGTGGCAGCTAACATCATGCAAAATTTGAGCTCAAAATTATACTTGTAGAATGAGAAACAAAAGAAACAAACTTCAATAGGTTGTACGTTGCATCGAATGAAATTGTTTGAGGGAGTAAAGTGAGCCATTATTTTTGTTATGGGGTAAAACAGACAAAGTGAATTGTTCGGAGGAGTAAAATGAACATTTTCCGTTAAAATTTCAGTATCAAAGATGCTTTACTTTCTATATATGTGGCACAATTAGTATGTTTGACCACCACTTTTATAAGAATGGTAATTCTATGATTTGTTTATAATTACATGCCTTTATTCTCTTTATGCATCTAAAACACAAGCTGAGATTAAATCACGTGTAAGAGGGTCATTTGTTGATGATGTGTGTCCTCAATGAAGCTAGTTTCATAAACCAATATGAAGTTTGGACATGTGCAGTGTTTGGAGAAGAGAGATTTGGTGAAAGAGTGGGTAAGCGGGTTGAAAGAATGTTACATTCATTGGAAAAAGTGTTGCGTTCAAAAGCGTGGGGATGCTGCAAAAGAAGGTAATCAAAACACTTCACAAAATATAATGATTGTTGTAGGTATTCAAGATAAAAGATTTTTGTAGAACACCATAGGACGATTTTGCAAAGATCTATAAACTTTTGTCACACTAGGAATACATACTTTTATATTAGACAAAGTTTTGACGATCTTTAATATATAAGTCATGACCAAAACGTTTGTCTTGGGTGAGTTGGTGCTCGCGTTGAGCGCGGGAAGTACATGCATCATCTTTTGTTTTCTAAATCTTTTAGTGAGATTTTCGGCCTTAGTGGAGATGGCGTGCATGTACATTTAGTTATGTTGTTTATGATTCATATATAACAACTATTTAACTTTATATTTGGTTGCCACTTTAATGGGTTGGATATGCGGTACCTAGGAAGCAAAGGCGCTAGCAGACTGGAGGGATATATGTGACCAGTGGCGGAGCCAGGGTTCAAACTGAGGGTGGGCCGGCCAATTTTTTTTTGCCGGTTTGGCAAATGATCATCATATGCCGACCAATTTTTTTTTTCGAAAAATCAGATTTGAAGTGCTAACTTGGAATTAAGTTCAAGACCTTAACAAAAGTCTCCAATTAGCATATGATGAACCAAATCGATGCACTCATTTTTAATCGTGCCTTTCATGAACCAAATCGATGCACTCATTGTTCCACCCACTGCCAACCCCCTACAGTTTTCATGAACAAATCCTAAATTTGGACACCAATCTCCAACCCCATACCTTGCCACAGAAGACAGAAGTCACCACGAAGAAAGGTGATGTTCATGTGTTAGGGGTCCTTGATCAGCTTTAATTTGCGTCATGTCTGCAACGGTCATCAACCTATTCTGAACTTTGTCGCTTAAGAGCAAGCTGAGCTATTGTTCTCGAGCTTGCCGAGCGCAGAGCAAAGGATTCGAGGAAGAACAAGCAGAGAGCGGCCAGAGAGGAATCGAGGTGGCGACCGCCGCGCGCAGCCCCCGCCGGCAGGACGCCTCCGCCTTCCGCGCCTCTGCGGTCTGCCCGGCACCCGTCGCGCGCCCGCCCGCGCAGCAGCAGCGCTACAGCAGGGCCCCAATCACCCATGGCCGCCTCGCGAAGGCGCAGCTACAGGCCCTGTGCCGCCGCCTGCAACCCAGCGTGAACACCTCGCCTCTGTTTTTGCCGCTTTGCTTCGCTTCGGGAATTCGTTTCGAGGAAGGAGAAGCTCGCTCGGCTTGATAGGCAGGTGGGGGTCGCTTGGGGGCCAAAACTGGGGGTGGGCCGCGGCCCACCCGGCCCACCCCGTAGCTCCGCCACTGTATGTGACTCTAATTTTTATATATCTTGATTTGAAGAATAACACTTACTAAGTAAATGAATTTTTAAACTTAAAAACAAAGACGAGATGTGGCAAAATCTGCTCAGAAAAAAATGATTGTGGTCACACATGCACAAGTGGAAAATATATGAATGTTGATTCTTTCTTCTCATTTTTTTTTGAGCAAACGAGATTCTCTTTTTTGATCGCCTCATGAAAAAAGATGGCTTTTTGAGAATGGGTAAATTCAACATTGATGATGTCACCCCAATACAATTATGGGAGGATGTATGGTTAGGTGATGTTGCCTCTAAAGATCATTACCCAAAGGTGGTACGGTTAGCATGGTTTTGTGATCTATTCCATTGAATGCCTCTTTTAGAAGCTCTATAGTGGATATTAACTTAATAACATGGCATCATCTTGTGGCTAGATTTATGAATAAGAAGTTATCTAATACAATAAATGAATTCAGGTGATAATTAAATCAATATGGGACATGTAAAATAAGCTCTAAATATAGGGCGTTGGCTGATACCAACGTGGTGCCACAAAGACATGTTATTTGGAAACCCAATTGGCCCCTTGATAAAGATATTTATGTGGTATATTATTAAAGGTGTGATCCATACCTCTAAATGTGTAACACATGTTTAATGGTTGGCTACATGGGGTAGAAAAGAAACTAATTAAAGTATCAAATTTTGGTTGGGGCTTGTGCTATTTGTTGGGCAATTTGGTTAAGTCGAAATGCTGAGGTTTTTTAAGAAGTCACGAGTTTGCAGTTAGGCGAACATATTGGATCCATTTCTAGGCATTAATGCGAAAGGAAGAAGAAAGACCAGAAATAAAGTTGGGTTGTTGTGTTCATGTATCCGCTGATGCAGAGGCGGGAATGCTAATATATACTCTCTATTTAAAATAAGCATATGTATCCATCGATGCACATACTGGTTATGTGATAGAAACATGTTTTTCTCAACCTTTATTATATCCCTTTTCTGTTACGAGGCAACTTCTGTGCATCTGTACTTTTTGACCGGAACTAGAACTGCAATTGATGTTCAATCATGTTACAAAGTGTTGTCTTCTTTGGATCATCACAGTTTTTCCATACTAACAAATTTGAGCCAACAAACATAAAGGAAATAACAATGGAGGCATTAGCGCTCTAGGTTCAGTGTTAGCCTAGGTTTCAGCATTCCTTGGTTCACCATTCAGATTCGGATTGTAGACAAAATCAAACAGCAGAATCAGAATAACTATGCACACAAAACACACATTAAACAGAGACACGAGATGGAATTATTGCACAGAAATCTCAACACTACAACATATGACCACCTCTGTACAGCCGAAGAATAATGAAATTTCAGGTCACTAATAATTAGCCGATATCATCAGATATACCCGCACGGTATTTCATTCAAAAACGCTTGATAAGCTTCTTCCTCGGTCATCTCTTCTTTTTCTTTGGCACGATGATTCAGGTACATGGCGAGCTTGGAGTCAAAGTAGACGTAATCAGAGTCCAAATGATAGTTCTCAACGGTATGTGTTGACGTGCTGATATAGTTCACGAAGTCAACATAAGTCTTCTCTTGTCGACCATAGTACTCGAAGCCGATGCCAATGGGGTGCACGATCTTAGCCGCTCGAAGCTCACAGGGAAAGCAACGACCTGCAGCGCGAGTGAATCCAAATGAAAATGAAATTCAGTCAAACTGTCACCAATTAAGGCTTCAATTTTTCACCAAGATTTTGTTTGCGTGCTATGTACTTACCAAGAAATGCTGAAATAGTCACAGGACAGCAGAACGACCGCTTCCAGTCCCTTTCGCATGAATTGTTCCCCATTAACTCCATTATCGCCCTATTAGAAACGCCACGAACAATCTGTGCAAAAAAGAGTACGCGGGAGACTTGGTTGCCATCACTGGCGTCCTTTCTGGTAGCCAAGAAGTTGACATGGTAGATTTTCTGCTTGTGACGAAGATCCATTCTTTCCACAGCAGTGATGGTGTGAACCTCATAGTTTTCATCCTGCAAGAAGATGATGATGGGGTGGCAATAACATTAGTAACGGCGTGCATAAATTCCAAATTGAGGAAAGAAATTTACTCTGCACGTTATTAAGAGGAGATAAATGGTTTATTACCGTACCAATAAAAATTCGATCCACTCAATGATGAACCTTTGGTTCCTTCTGAAGGCCCTTCTCTCTAATGCTATCTGTGCCAGGGCCTCTTGGTGCGTGGTTATCGCAGCCGGTGGCGACACGATGATGCCTGCTGGTAAGATCACTTTAGAAGACAGTAACCTGGAGATGTGATCTATGGCCTCGCATGAGAGCTCCTGGCCTTTCGCGGGCAAGATGTCACACAGCTCGGCCTCGAGCTCAGGCGTGACACAATCCATAAGCGCCATCATGGCATCCGGTCTGGGGTGTTTCATCGCCTTGACTGCAGCCTCGGTGGCCACAGACGACAGGTCGTCACCTGCACGATGCCCGGCCAATTCTGCCAGCTCCATGGCGGCAACGAGGTTACAGTTTGTGGAGTAGAGGAACTCCACGGCATCGTGCCCGGACAACAACGTGTCGCCGTACTTGGAGCAGAGGAAGGCGACTTGGCCGGCGAGGGAGTTGAACCCGTTACGGAGCATCAGGTCGGTGCAGATCGTGTTCACCGGCGGCAATGGCGTATTGTCGCCTGAATCCGGGACGTTGAGCTGGAACCATATCGCGTTGACGAGGATGTTGAAGACGGGTTCCTCGAACGGGCCGTACAAGTAGCCGGCGACCACCAGCCCGCGGTGCAGCGACTTAACGGCGTCCGGGGACAGCCGGGATACGGCGGCGAGGTTCAACGCGTTGACGTAGTCCACCAGCAGCGCCTCGATTCTCTTGATGTAATCGCATGACGACGGACACGAAGCCGTTTTGTTGTCGTCCTTGGCTAGCAGCACGGATGGGCAGCGGTGGATGCATGTCTTCAGTAGATTCTGATGACATGCTACTGTATCCGTCTCACTCTCAGGGTAGCGTGCACGTATGGTGTAGAGATGCAGACCACCCTTCTCCCTCCCGTACACCAACGACTCGTAGATGCCGTCGACGGCGACCTTATCAATCTTCCGGCCATCACCAGCAGCATTCAGCCACGCCGCGAGCTTGCGGACCTCGTCGGCGCCGAACGTGGCCGTGGCGATCCTGACCAGGACTTTGGGGTCAGGATGCTCCGTAGCCATCGCGGCGTACGCGATCGCGTCCTCCGTTCTGGGGATCCAAGCGTCACCATCGACGTCCAAGGCAGGAGGCTGCGGCAGCTCCTGCACCACGACGCACTTGTTGAAGTCTCTCTCAACAAGGTCGACGGCGAAGTAGATGTCGGCCTCCGCCAACGCGAGGTACCTTACGGCCTGGTCTCTCGTCAGATACCGGTAGAAGCTCATCAGGAACGTGACGAGCCCGTGGAAAGACCGACTCGCCGCGGACCGCCAGTACACGGGGCGGTGAATCCTCGCCATGAAATCTTCAGTCACGTCCTTCCTCCTGAACATTTTATCCTTGCTGTTGTTGGGGCCGTGCGCGATGGCGTGGAGGAGGATGTTGGAGACGGGGTCCAGCATGCCGTAGCAGTGGCCGGCGATTTCCAGGCAGTAGACAAGGTTAATTTGGGTAGTCGTGGATTGGTAGCCGGTCCAGTGCTTCCAGGTAGAAGCCGCAGATGTTATCGACCAGATCAGCCTTCTCGCGGGGGTCATTGGCATCGTCGTCGGTGCCGCAGCAGCGCACCCGGAAGTGCTCGACGTCGACGGTGGTGGCCATTGGCGAGAAGAGAATAAAGCGTAGACACACTCGGCCGCTTGGTCTATATGTGTACGATCGACGCGCGGCTAAGTGTTTGATCTTATTGATGAGAACGGGAGCGAATCCAGCCGTATAGGACGCGGAGACCTTTTTTTTGTATTGATGATGAACAAGGAAGGATGGAAAAAAAGAAGTAAAATTCTATGTGGACTCTATCGGCCGGCCTCTTACCTTACCTCTAACGTGTCATGCATATTTTAGAGTTTGTTTATACTAACGATGATCATCTCTCGGACGGATCGATCAATCTTTTTTCCGAACCAATTCGGATCGATCAATCTCTCGATCGATTCTCGCCGACTCGACAATGCAGTCGCGGCACGTACGAACGATGACCTCGCTGTGCAGCCTCACCAACGACCTCCTCGCGGAGATCTTCCTCCACCTCCCAACCCTCGCAGACGTCGGCCGCGCCGCCGCCGCCTGCACCGCCTTCCGCCGCGTCACATCCGACCACGCCTTCCTCCGCCGCCTCCACCACCACCGCGCTCCCCTCCTCCTTGGCTTCCTCTCCACCACATCCTTCTTCCACAGCGCCGAGCCGCCCCACAGTTCGGCGCCGGCCGCGCAATCGCTCGCGAGCGCCGCCGACTTCTCCTTCTCCTCAACGGCGGAGCCGGGGGGGGGGGGGGGGGGGGGGGGGGGGGGGGGCGGCAGGGGCCATGGCCCCCCCTAACTTTCATTTTTTTTTTTGAGCAAACCCCCCTAACTTTCGTAAATCTTCAGGGGATATACTCCTAGTCTTCTCTGTGGACCGTATTCAGCCCAGCTCTGCAGGAGAATCGAATCCCAACTTTGCTAAACAGCCTAGGAAGGCAGGAAACTAAACAGCCCAAGCCCACAAGGCCACAATATACACTCACGTACTCAGGATTGGCAGTAAGCAGAGCGCTGCCCAAATCGTCGGATCGTTTCGTCTAGTTTGTTTATACGGTATGTTTCCATGCGCTAGCTTACGTGAGATTCAAGGACGAGCCAGAGAAATCCAAGCTTCAAGAAGACCCAGAAGAATTCAAGCTCCAAGGACGAGTCGGAAGATACAAGAAGCTTCGAGGACTCGAGTTTTGAGGAAGGACTTGAAGACATCAACCTTGACGGAAGAACGTGAAGACCCAGAAGTTGATTCAAGATTAGGATAACGTTTATCAGGTAAGCTCTACTTCTCCTTGATCATAATTAAACCTACTGTTTTCGCAATGCACCTATATGGCCATCTCTCGTATATGCAGTACTTGTTATTTTACTACTTGTGTAGTTACGGTCCTACTTGTTTGCTGAGATTCATGTCCTATAGGCATGAATAATTGGGTCCTTGTTTACCCTTGATTACCCGTCACCTTGATAACCCTAGGATGGTCCTATCATTTCTATGATGATGTGATTTCCTTGTTATTAGAATCGCTTAGGACCCCGCAATGTTTCTACATTGCCACACTTTACTCACATACTTGCTTTTCAAAATGTGTTAAAATGAGTTTGGTGGTTTATGTTAATATGTGGGTTGGGAGTAGCAACAAAACTAGGGTGATGATGAAGTGGTGATGATGATGATGATGGGATGGGATGGATCCAAGGGCAAGGCCACTAGTGAATTGTTGATGGTGTGATAGCCTACCAGTGTGGGATATGGTGCTTGCCCGGCCACATAAGGACTGGTTCTTACGACTGTAAACATGATGATTCTCATACAACTATGGAACCTGTTTTGGTCAGGACCTACCCTACCTTCTTGGTACTCTTGCAATTTCCATCTCGAGGCTGGTTGACGCAACGGAAGCTCAGAAAAAGACGTGGGAAACGTACCCATGATCCGGCTCGCGGAACCCGCTATTAGATACAGGAATGCCGTATGTCCTGCTATTTGTTACAGGATCCTGCTATGTGTTACAGGAGAATAATATATCCTGCTATGTGTCACAGGACTACGATGTACCCTGCTATTTGTTACAGGCGTAAAGTGCCAGTGACCCTTCAAGTCACAAGCCCCTGAGTGTGATTCCGTGGTGGATTTGTGAGACTACTCGGAGAAGATGGACTAAGTGTTACGTATCCTCTAGCTAAGGGTGTGTAGCCTGTGGGAAAAGATGTACAACCTCTGCAGAGTGTAAAATTCATCTGGATGGACATTGTCACAGCATATGACACATCTATGTTATGAGCTCGCTTTGATTAGCCACCTCTCAATGATTACTTGACGAGTGAGTGGGTTGTAGTTGACCCGTGTTTTCGGAAGTGTGGCAAGTGTGCCGGGTCGGTATGACAATAATTGAGGTCAGAAGACCCAACTAAAACTTGAAAACTGGCGGGAAGGTTAATACTTCCCAGGGCCAAACAACTAAAATATTGACTATATAAACTATGATTTTACTTCTCTACAATCCCTTGAATTTCTCTCTAAGCCATGCATAAAGATTGCTTTTTGCTAAAATAAACCATGAAGCCTTATCCTTGATAATGCCAAATATGCATGCATCTATACCTTTGAGTAGTGTAGGGCTTGCGGAGTACCTTATGTATTCACGCTCTTGTAATTGTTGGTTCAGTAGGAGAAGACTTCGTAGAAGACGACGACGTTTGGGTTTTCGGTTTTGCTTCCTAAGTCTGCTTGTGGCTATGGGCCATGTTTTCCACTGTCTGCTTCACCCTTAGTCGGTTGGATAGGCTTGGATAGTTATAAATCCTTGTCGCACCACCGCTAAAGGTCCTATATCAGGTATTTACTTAATCGAAGTATGCTTATGATTATCATATCTGTGTTCTTGTGCATATCAGCTACTGATCCAGGGACTGATACAGGATGCACAACAGATTTCATAAATGGGATCTGACAAATAGACAAGAGTAGACACAAGACACAATATATGTTTCTCTTTATTCAATAGATCAATAATAATGTTTACATCTAGGGGGTACTTCATGTGCACAACAGATTTCAGAAATGGGGTCTGACAAATAAACAAAAGTAGACACAAGACACAATATATGTTTCTCTTTATTCAATAGATCAATAATAATGTTTACATCTAGGGGGTACTTCATGTATGTATATATATAGGCGGCCCACTCACATTGGATTAGGATTAGGACAAGCTCTTCTAGAGATTTCTAGTCTGTTGTCACAGTTGTACAACAGTTAGCACAGATGGGCAGCGGGCAAATATCATTGCAGACAAGCGTAATAGTAATACAAGTAAAGTGAACAATGGAAATGATGACGTAGGCGGGCCACTGCGCTTTCGGCTCTATGGTGATGTAGGTGGCGGTCACAAATGAGACAAGCATGGAGAGGCATGCATGCAATGCTGTTACCTCTATAGCCACAACACCTAGTTTTTCTTATTTATGGTGAGGGCATCCTCCATTGCCAGAAGATAGGACACCAGGCAAATATCATTGCAGACAAGCGTAATACAAGGAAAGTGGCTAGTGGGGTGCTGGCAACAATGGAAATGACGACGTGGACGGGCCACCTCTCTTTGGGCTCTATGGTGATGTAGACGGCCGCCACAAACGAGACAAGCATGGAGAGGCATGCAATGATGTTGCCTTTAGAGCCATACCCGATCAGATCTGTTTTTTGTGTGAGGGCATCCTGCAAGTTCAAAAGGTAGGACAGAAGGACAAAAGTGGAGCTGCACATGGAGATTGTGTTGGAGATGAGGAATAGCTTGAAGGCGGAGGAATGGCCGTGGATGGCAGTGCCCTCGGTTTGGTCATAACCACCGGGCATGGTGAAGATGGCGGCGAAGGAGACTGTGGCCACGAGTGTGGCGATGACGAGGTGGATGTCGGCACTCTGCTTATTAAAGTTCTCCTCACCTTGGTCCCTGCGGTGGCCTAAGGTGACGACCGGCATAGGCTGGTCGCAGCACCCGACGGACTCTCGCTTGAGGTACTGCCTAAGGTACCATTCGTCTACTTGAATATCACGGCGGGCCCAGTTGATCTCGAAGAGAGTAAGCGCAGTCTGGCCGTTGCGGTTGAGAACGCATGGGGCGATGCGCCTGTCTTCGATCAACACCCACGCGGATTTAACTCGTGACATGTTGGCGGCTAGGTGCAATGGCGTGTTGCCGTCCTTGTCAGTCCGGTTGAGCAACTCTGCGCGGCGGATGTGGCGAAGCAGGACCTTGAGCGCGTCCTCTTCGCCACTGGCAACCGAAGCATGGAAGGCAGTTTGGCCGGCGTTGTCAACCATCTCAGCCACGTCAGGGCAGTGCCAGAGTAGGGCCTTGATGGCGTCCGTTGAGCCGTAGAGCGCGGCAATATGCAGCGGAGACTGTTGGTCGTGATTAGCCTTGTAGGCCAGCTCGGTGCGTTTGTTGAGCACCAACTCTACCACCTGCATCTTGTCCTTCCGCACCGCATAGTGCAGGACATTGTTGCCGTTGGAGTCGGTGAGGTCGATCAGCTCAGGGAACTTCTCAAGCAGAATATCCAAGATCCCTGAAATAATAATGCAATTAGTCCAAAATGTAGGTATTCAATCACGTCATCTCGACGACGGTGGCGGTTAATATAAGATGGTGGTTTCAACGAAGACTTGCAGGGAAGACTCAAACAAAATTTCTTGTAGGTGGCCGGGTATGTGAACCCCCCCTGACATGTAGGGTTTCCCCATATTGTTGTTAATTTCACACAGTCGTTGCTACAAAGGCTAAATATCATGTACCCCATATATATATGAGATTGTTAAATAGTAACTAGATAATCCGTTTTGATCTCCTATTTATGACCGAAACTCATATGTGTTGACCATCTTAAAATTTTTAAATGATTTTGCTGTGTCATCCCTATATGATAAGTTACCGCTCTTCTTCCTATAATGGTATTTTCATGAGTTCCATTTTCGTATATTTTCTCTATTTCATCTAGATTTTGCTTACTCTTGTTCTCGTTTGCCACTTCTTAACACTCTGAAATCAACGCGGCCATGAGCTATCATTGAGATGAAGGTTCAAACTTGATGCGACACTTGTGTTTTCTCTATATCAATAACAGAATCAAGTTTAATGTTGCATCAACTGTGGAACGTATGTTTTAAGATAACTTGATGCAACGACCTGAGCTTCTACTGCCTCCAGTCTTTTAATATTGACATTGTTTATCTTAAATTTGAGCAAACCAACGTCATCAACAGAAGAAAGTATGTTTTATCCACAGTACCACTCGATACCTGGTATTGGCTTGATCTCCCAATACATCATGACTAAACATTTTAAAATCTTTAATCTCAACTTTCTCCAGCCAGCCCAAGTGCGAAATCTCCTATTATAATGGCGCAGCCAAGGCAAGCACGAACTAAATTGCCTTTGTCGACCGGAAGGAAGGGAGATTATATTCGTAGACACTTAATTATCATATTGTTTGATATATCTTTTTGTTGCCGTTATTGTCAAACGTCTTGTACACAGGGATTGCAAAACCTCTCCAAACCAGACCAGTTTTCGCGGTAACCAAAAACCGGTCCAGTCCGGTTTTCGGATTTGAATTTCGAAATTTTTTAAAAATTTGAAAAACTTTGTAACAAAAAATTATGCTAAAAAACTACGTGAAAAATGATGATGAATGCGGGTATCATATATGTATATTTATTTTTTAATTTGTTGTATAATTGGCAAGTGGTGGGTAATTTACAAACATGCATAGGGGATATGGTCAAGAGTTTTTTTTATATATATGGCGGTAGCGGGTCGTTTCCAGTGCAAGAGATAATGAATGTGATGGCTTAGAGCAACTCAAAAAGCTTAGCTAAAATATATTCTAAATTCTTTGATTTTAGCTAGTCTCTAAAATAAAACACCTAAAAAAGTTGGAGTAACCCAACAGACTCTCTAAACCACCAAAGGCCCGCAAGAAGAAGGAATAGAGAGTCAATATGCCTAGCTAAATAAAGCTAGCTAGAAAAGTGAATGAAGAGTTAGCTATTTTGAAGATAGATTTAGAGAGACTGTTGGAGAGCTATTTTCAATAGTACTAGCTATATTTAGAGAAAAACATGTTTTGGCTAGCCTGTTGGAGCTGCTCTTATAATAGATGCACTCCCGCAAGTACTACGTGTAAAACTGCTTAAAATGGTCATACTTGAATATTTCCATTAGATTATTTGCATTAATAATTTCAAAATAATAAATGTGAGGCGAGGGTGAGGATTTTGGCTCATTGTCATACATGAATATATAAACCCGTTGGCAAGTGGCTGTGAATGGTTTTATTTTACTTCCTAAATTGTTAAAGCGTGAAAAAGTTAAACGTTCCCTACTTACCAAAACAAAAATTAACATACCCTTTGGTTATTTGTTTAGGATCGAGAGAGTTGAAATTGCTGTATACATGTCTTGGTGGCACGTGGACCAACTACTTTAATATAAGTTCATGCCGCATATCTAACGTTTTTGTGAAGTTTTACAATGCACAATAGCAATGACCACATTTTAGTTTACTAGTTCACTCCCAGTCGTGATGCTACCGACAAAATCCCTGCACCATAAGGCCCCTCCTTGCGAACTCGCCCTACTGCCACCCACGACCTCGATGCCCCCTGTACCACCAATGATTTCCCAGCATTATTTAATTTTTCCCCTGAAGTACACTAGAATTATTGAGAGATACTGCTGGTAGTGGTACTAGGGTAGGATGGAAAATATTTTGGATTGTCATATTCTAAATACCACAAGTATATAATAAGGATATGCAAGCACCGTAAAAATCCTCAACTTTTTTGCTACATCAAATGAAGAGAAATTTTATGATGAACACGTCCCAAGTATAAACTAGTAGTAATTATAATCCCACAATTTCGTCCTTCCACCCCTACCACCAGTATTTTTTGAGTAGTATCAACAATATTGGGTACTTCAGAAGAAAAAATGGCGGTGTGAAATGGCGTAACAACAAAGTAGTGGGTGGTGGCAAGGCAAGTTCATGACTAGAGAAGTGATGGAAAGTAGATCGATAGCATCGGTGTAGAGTACTACAATGATGGTATTGTGCACCGTAAAAGTTATCTGAATCCATGGCATACCAAGCGTTTTTTTTTTCCCCTTGGAAGAGAGGGGGGGTGGGGTGGGTGGGTTGTAACTTACGAATATGGCGGCCTAGCACCGCCTGGTGCAGAGCAGTACCATGGCTGGAGGGGATGTACCGCGAATGTACCCAAGGCACGTCAACGATCCTTTGGACGACTTGGACGAGTCCCGCGCGGGCTGCCATGTCCAGCGGTGACTGGCCCTGCATGTTACGGTCGTGTCCGCGGTTGGGGTCGGCATCCAGCAGAAAAAGCGCCATGGCACTCATGCGACGCCGCACCGCCTCGTGTCGTTGCGGGGTGCCTCGTGTCATGGTCGGGCGGACGAGCGGCCTAGCCACATGCGGCTCGGGCACCCTGGTGGCCAGGTGCAGCGCCGTATCGCCGTCGGCGTTCGTGGCGACGAGCAGGTCCTCTTTCGCGTTGAGGACTTCGCGGACGACGTCGGTGTGGCCATGCAATACGGCCAGGTGAAGCGCCGTGTTATGCAGCGGCGTCGTGGATTCAAGGATTCTGGGGTTGGCAAACAACAGCTGCCTCAGGTTCTCAACGTTCCCCTCCACCGCGGCCTCGTACAACGATGGATCCATGCCTTGTGCAGCTCGTGCCTGCAATTGATGGATGTGGATTAGCTACATCGATCTTATCTGTAGATCTTGTGGATTATACGTGATTTGTTTTGCATACTTACCTGTTGCTAGTACTGTACCACAGAGAGAGAGAGAGAGAGTGGAGAACAGAGGACGTTTCCTAGCAACGGACTCTGCGCGCGCATGTTTTCGCTTCTCCGCTATGCTACTCCTATATATAGACAATGTAGTAATAACATAATAAAATGTTAGTAAAAGGTTAGCGCTACTGCCTAGAGTTGATTCCTGCTTACGCTCAGAACATCAATCAGACGATTGCTTTCGTAAGGCTGAAGAACAACTGAGGAAATCAAGCATGTTACATAGAGATGTGCTTTCTACGAAGCTTTTCTTTCCCATATGAGTTGGCCCCGGCTTGTACTGCAGTTCCAAGATCCAGATTTCATACACGAGAACCAAAATGAGCACACATGATCAAACCAAACGATGGGACGGAAGAAACAATAATTTCCTAGATCCACAAGTTTACGACATAAAGAAAAAACAAGTTCTACGCTGACGTCACCTTAATTTTCCTGTGAGTGGCCGCCAGGGACTGCCGCCACGAAAGTTTTTCATGTCGGCCCACCTCCAGGAAAATGTAATTTTAGTGACGCCGCATTCGTGGGGGCTATTGCGTGAAGGTTCATCCTCACGGATCATTTCCGTGGCGGTTTTTAGTACTTTCGTGACGGTTTTAGGCTCACACAAAAATTCAAGTATGTGGTAGTGTGAATAATATCACCAGTATAATACTAATAATATCACAAAGAATTATGCGGCCGTTTTAGTCGTATCAGCTCTTTTTGCACTGCACCGCTACTCACGAAATCCAACGGCACCGACAGCACCTCCCGTCTCCTGCCCCACCACGATCACACAACACCCCAGCGGGTGAGCTCGCCCTATAGGTGACCTTGCCACTACTGATATCGCTTCATGTTTTGATATCTTTTTTTCTCTGAAAAAATCACTAGTATTATTGATACTACTGAAAAATATTGATGATTTTTTTACCCCAAAAAAATCTTAAGAAAATAGAAAAAATGTAATCTTTGCGAAATGACCTTTAACCTAGTGGTAATTGAGGTGCGTTACTAGCAGCCCCAGAGACCTGGGTTCAGTTCCTAGTAGGAGAGAATTTTGGGCCGGGGTAAAAATGTTACTCGCTGGTTCCCTAGTTGGCATGGTTGGACTGGTTTGTAGTGGACGAGTTCCCTATTCCCTTGTGTGTGAGGCTACCCGGGGGGGGGGGGGGGGGGGTGTGCTGCTCAAAGCATGGGCTTGATTTTCGTTGTCTTTCTTGCCTGGGCTCCGATTGAGCTTTTTAATGGATACCGTGGGGGCGATCTTTTCCTCACCAGTCAAGTCTTTTATCTCCAACCTGCTCTCTCTTGTGATGTCAGTATTTCCACTTGCAATGATTAAGTCTTATAAGCTATAATGATCCTAGATTGTTATAAGCCATCGCAACTGCTTTATAAGTTCTTTATTTTCCAACCGGTGTCGTGCTCTCTAGCGTTTAGCGTGTGATTAAAACCTTCATTGGCTTACTTGTGCTTGTGGCTGGCTGACCTTCAACATTGTTATTTTGTATGTCAAAAACAAAACTTCTAATATCTCATATATCATTGACTTATCTCTAATATGTGAGGCCAATGAAAAACGCAACTTTTGCGGCGCCGCACCGTCTGGTGCAGAGGGGTGTTGCCGAGGCTGTTGATCTTGATCAGTGGCCCCCCAAGCGGCGTCTCTGCGGTGGCCGATGAGGTCATCCTGCCATGTCCTGGCGCGGCAGACGGGCAGCTCAGTTACATGCTGCTCGCCCACCCTGGCCGCCAGGTGCAGCGGGGTATCGCCGTCGGCGTTCCTGGCGACGAGCATATCCTCTTTCGCGTGGAGGATCTCGCGGGCGACGTTGGCGTGGCCGTGCAATGCTGCCAAGTGAAGCTCCGTGTTATGCAGGGCCGTCGTGGAGTCAAGGATTCTTGGGTCGGCCTCGGCCACCAATAGCTGCCTCAGGGCTGCCACGTTCCCCTGTGTCGCGGGCTTGTACAACGCGGGATCTCTATTGCCTGCAGAATTCCAGGATTTTACATGCTTTGGTTGCATACCTACCAGTCACGGAGAAAGTGGATTAGTGGAGAACAGGCTACGGACTCTTGTCCCCAGCTTGCTCTGCTCGGTTACGGTACGTTACCGGATCAATTCCAGGACCAGGACGGCCTGGATGGTAGCAACGCGAGGCGCCGGGACCATTAGTGCAATATCAGCCACTCCTATAAGGTTAAAAGGATGATTAAGATGCTGCTGCCTCAAAGAACATGAATTAGCCGGTTGCTTCCGTAGCACTCAAAGAACATGCCAAATCAGGGCTATATTCCGCACCTATACGGACCAAGCTAGGTATATGTGCTTTCTGTGAGGCTTTTGTTCTTTTTTTCCTTTTCTTTTTTTCTTTTAAAAAACACAGGACAGACAGATGCTCGCTCACTTACTTTTGTTTCGTATAAGATGGCCTCTTTGTACACAGCAATCCCTAGATCCAGATTTGTTTCGCTCACTTACGTTTTCCTTACTTTGTCCGTGTCCTCAAGCAATTTGAAATATCTTGACTTTTTTCAAAACAGGTCCGAATGAAATAGCAATGATTCAAAGTACTTCTTTTTTCAATGCATCGTCATAAGGACTCAATCTTATGGATATGGAAACACAAGATTTCCGATCCTAATAGAAAAAGTAGAGAAACTGAAACTCTCTTTAAAGTGACTAAATGAAATTCCATGCTCAAGTTTTTTTTCATGAAACAACTGTATCATGAACTAATATCTATCATATTAATATTTATAAATGAAGAATCCATCACGTCTTCCTGTCAACGGTTAGAAATTACCACAATAATCAGAGAAAGAAGGAAATTACCCATCGCAACAATTATAAAAAAAATCTCAAAATACCACACATGTTCTTTAAATTACCCTGCACTACCATTATGAAAAGATAGCCCAAAATACCCATTCATATATTTTCTAAATTACTCATTGCCAAAAATAGTCCTAAATACTTATATCTGATTCCAGAAACTATCTATAATTGCCTTTAATAATAATAATAATAATAATAATAATAATAATAATAATAATAATAATAATAATAATAATAATAATAATAATAATAATAATATTGGTGCTTTCATTACAAAGCAGGCATTGCCTTTGGTCATAAAACATGGTGCTCCAGATACATGGAAGCGTACATATTTTTTTCCAATGCTTTGGTTGTGGCATGATGCGACCTTGTTCTTGACTTGGCTTCTCAAGCAATGGGACTGATTCGATTTATGAGAAAGTTGTAAATGTCAATTGTTGGAACCATAGGTTAGGACTTAGGTAACAGATGATCATAAATAGAATTGTGTGCATTTATATGATAGTTAAAATTTCAGTATCAAATATGCTTTACTTTCTATATCTGTGGCACAATTAGTATGCTTTACCTCCACTTTTATAAGAATGGTAATTCTATGTTTTTTTTTATAATGCCTTTTATTCTCTTTATGCATCTAAAACACAAGCTGAGATTAAATCACGTGTAAGGGGGTCATTTGTTGATGATATGTGTCCTCAATGAAGCTAGTTTCATAAACCAATATGAAGTTGGGACATGCGCAATGTTTGGAGAAGAGAAATTTGGTGAAAGAGTGGGTAAGCGGGTTGAAAGAATGTTACATTCATTGAAAAAAAAATGTTGTGTTCAAAAGCGTGGGGATGCTGCAAAGAAGGTAATCAAAACACATCACAAAAAATAATGATTGTTGTAGGTCTTAAAGTAAAAGATTTTTGTAGAACACCGTAGGACGATTTTGCAAAGATCTATAAACTTTTGTTACATTGGGAGTACATGTTTTTATATTAGGCAATGTTTTGACGATCTTTAATATACAAGTCATGACCAAAAGGTTTGTCTCGATCGGGTGAGTTGGTGCTCGCGTTGAGCGCGGAAGTACATGCAGTATCATTTGTTTTCTAAATCTTTTAGTGACATTTTCGGCCTTAATGGAGACGGCGTGCATGTTTACATTTAGTTATGTTTTTTATGATTCATATATAACAACTATTTAGCTTTGTATCTGGTTGCCACTTTAATGGGTTGGATACGCGGTACCTAGGAAGCAAAGGCGCTAGCAGACTGGAGGACATATGTGACCCTAATTTTTATCTATCTTGATTTGCAGAATAATGCTTACTGAGTAAATGAATTTTTAAACTTAAAACAAAGACGAGATGTGGCAAAATATGCTCTTTAAAAAATGTTTGCGGTCACACATGCACAAGTGTAACATATATGAATGTTGATTCTCTCTTCTCTCTTTTTTTTTTTGAGCAAACAAGATTCTCTTTTTTGGTCGCCTCATGAAAAAAGATGGCTTTTTGAGAATGGGTAAATTCAACATTGATGATGGCACCCCAATACAATTATGGGAGGATGTATGGTTAGGTGATGTTGCCTCTAAAGATCATTACCCAAAAGTGACATTGTTAACATGGTTTTGTGATCTATTCCATTGAATGTCTCTTTTAGAAGATCTCTACTGGATATTAACTTAATAGCATGGCATCATCTTGTGGCTAGATATCTAAATGAATTCAGGTGATAATTAAATCAATATGGGACATGTACAATAAGCTCTATGTATAGGGCGTACCAACGTTGTACCACAAAGACACGTTATTTGGAAGCCTAAATTGCCCCTGAATAAAGATATTTATGTGGTATATTATTGAAGGTGTGATCCATACCTCTAAATGTGTAACACATATCTAATGGTTGGCTACATGGGGTAGAAAAGAAACTAATTAAAGTATCAATTTTTGTTGGGGCTTGTGCTATTTGCTGGGCAATTTGGTTGAGTCGAAATGCTGAGGTTTTTAAGAAGTCACGAGTTTGCAGTTGTTGTTCAGAGGACACATATTGGATCCATTTCTAGGCATTAATGCAAAAGGAAGAAGAAAGAGCAGAAATAAAGTTGGGTTGTGTTCATATATCCGCTGATGCAGAGACTGGAATGTTAATATATACTCTCTTTTTAAAATAAGATTGTGTATCCATCGATGCACATACTGGTTGTATGATAGACTACCAAAATTGCAAGGAAACAATTTTTGCGCTACCATAATGCAAACTTGTTTCTTTCTATATCATATCCCATTCCTGTTACGAGACAAATTCTGTGCATCTGTACTTTTTGACCGGAACTAGAACTGAAATTGATGTTGAATCATGTTTACACAAAGTGTTGTCTTCTTTGGATCATCACAGTAACAGTTTTCCCATACTACCAAATTTGAGCCAACAAACATCAAGAACATAACAATGGAGGCATTAGCGTTCTAAGTTCAGCATTAGCCTAGGTGTACCCTTCAGCATTCCTTGGTTCACCATTCAGATTCGGATTGTAGACAAAATCGAACAGCAGAATCAGAATAACTATGCACACACAATACACATTAAATAGAGACACGAGATGGCATTATTCACACAAATCGCAACACTACAACATATGACCACCTCTGTACAGCCGAAGAATAACGAAATTTCAGGTCACTAATAATTTCCGGTAGAAGCTCATCAGGAACGTGACGAGCCCGTGGAAAGACCGACTCGCCGCGGACCGCCAGTACACGGGGCGGTGAATCCTCGCCATGAAATCTTCAGTCACGTCCTTCCTCCTGAACATTTTATCCTTGCTGTTGTTGGGGCCGTGCGCGATGGCGTGGAGGAGGATGTTGGAGACGGGGTCCAGCATGCCGTAGCAGTGGCCGGCGATTTCCAGGCAGTAGACAAGGTTAATTTGGGTAGTCGTGGATTGGTAGCCGGTCCAGTGCTTCCAGGTAGAAGCCGCAGATGTTATCGACCAGATCAGCCTTCTCGCGGGGGTCATTGGCATCGTCGTCGGTGCCGCAGCAGCGCACCCGGAAGTGCTCGACGTCGACGGTGGTGGCCATTGGCGAGAAGAGAATAAAGCGTAGACACACTCGGCCGCTTGGTCTATATGTGTACGATCGACGCGCGGCTAAGTGTTTGATCTTATTGATGAGAACGGGAGCGAATCCAGCCGTATAGGACGCGGAGACCTTTTTTTTGTATTGATGATGAACAAGGAAGGATGGAAAAAAAGAAGTAAAATTCTATGTGGACTCTATCGGCCGGCCTCTTACCTTACCTCTAACGTGTCATGCATATTTTAGAGTTTGTTTATACTAACGATGATCATCTCTCGGACGGATCGATCAATCTTTTTTCCGAACCAATTCGGATCGATCAATCTCTCGATCGATTCTCGCCGACTCGACAATGCAGTCGCGGCACGTACGAACGATGACCTCGCTGTGCAGCCTCACCAACGACCTCCTCGCGGAGATCTTCCTCCACCTCCCAACCCTCGCAGACGTCGGCCGCGCCGCCGCCGCCTGCACCGCCTTCCGCCGCGTCACATCCGACCACGCCTTCCTCCGCCGCCTCCACCACCACCGCGCTCCCCTCCTCCTTGGCTTCCTCTCCACCACATCCTTCTTCCACAGCGCCGAGCCGCCCCACAGTTCGGCGCCGGCCGCGCAATCGCTCGCGAGCGCCGCCGACTTCTCCTTCTCCTCAACGGCGGAGCCGGGGGGGGGGGGAGGGGGGGGGGGGCGGCAGGGGCCATGGCCCCCCCTAACTTTCATTTTTTTTTTTGAGCAAACCCCCCTAACTTTCGTAAATCTTCAGGGGATATACTCCTAGTCTTCTCTGTGGACCGTATTCAGCCCAGCTCTGCAGGAGAATCGAATCCCAACTTTGCTAAACAGCCTAGGAAGGCAGGAAACTAAACAGCCCAAGCCCACAAGGCCACAATATACACTCACGTACTCAGGATTGGCAGTAAGCAGAGCGCTGCCCAAATCGTCGGATCGTTTCGTCTAGTTTGTTTATACGGTATGTTTCCATGCGCTAGCTTACGTGAGATTCAAGGACGAGCCAGAGAAATCCAAGCTTCAAGAAGACCCAGAAGAATTCAAGCTCCAAGGACGAGTCGGAAGATACAAGAAGCTTCGAGGACTCGAGTTTTGAGGAAGGACTTGAAGACATCAACCTTGACGGAAGAACGTGAAGACCCAGAAGTTGATTCAAGATTAGGATAACGTTTATCAGGTAAGCTCTACTTCTCCTTGATCATAATTAAACCTACTGTTTTCGCAATGCACCTATATGGCCATCTCTCGTATATGCAGTACTTGTTATTTTACTACTTGTGTAGTTACGGTCCTACTTGTTTGCTGAGATTCATGTCCTATAGGCATGAATAATTGGGTCCTTGTTTACCCTTGATTACCCGTCACCTTGATAACCCTAGGATGGTCCTATCATTTCTATGATGATGTGATTTCCTTGTTATTAGAATCGCTTAGGACCCCGCAATGTTTCTACATTGCCACACTTTACTCACATACTTGCTTTTCAAAATGTGTTAAAATGAGTTTGGTGGTTTATGTTAATATGTGGGTTGGGAGTAGCAACAAAACTAGGGTGTTAAAAAGTGTTGCGTTCAAAAGCGTGGGGATGCTGCAAAAGAAGGTAATCAAAACACTTCACAAAATATAATGATTGTTGTAGGTATTCAAGATAAAAGATTTTTGTAGAACACCATAGGACGATTTTGCAAAGATCTATAAACTTTTGTCACACTAGGAATACATACTTTTATATTAGACAAAGTTTTGACGATCTTTAATATATAAGTCATGACCAAAACGTTTGTCTTGGGTGAGTTGGTGCTCGCGTTGAGCGCGGGAAGTACATGCATCATCTTTTGTTTTCTAAATCTTTTAGTGAGATTTTCGGCCTTAGTGGAGATGGCGTGCATGTACATTTAGTTATGTTGTTTATGATTCATATATAACAACTATTTAACTTTATATTTGGTTGCCACTTTAATGGGTTGGATATGCGGTACCTAGGAAGCAAAGGCGCTAGCAGACTGGAGGGATATATGTGACCAGTGGCGGAGCCAGGGTTCAAACTGAGGGTGGGCCGGCCAATTTTTTTTTGCCGGTTTGGCAAATGATCATCATATGCCGACCAATTTTTTTTTTCGAAAAATCAGATTTGAAGTGCTAACTTGGAATTAAGTTCAAGACCTTAACAAAAGTCTCCAATTAGCATATGATGAACCAAATCGATGCACTCATTTTTAATCGTGCCTTTCATGAACCAAATCGATGCACTCATTGTTCCACCCACTGCCAACCCCCTACAGTTTTCATGAACAAATCCTAAATTTGGACACCAATCTCCAACCCCATACCTTGCCACAGAAGACAGAAGTCACCACGAAGAAAGGTGATGTTCATGTGTTAGGGGTCCTTGATCAGCTTTAATTTGCGTCATGTCTGCAACGGTCATCAACCTATTCTGAACTTTGTCGCTTAAGAGCAAGCTGAGCTATTGTTCTCGAGCTTGCCGAGCGCAGAGCAAAGGATTCGAGGAAGAACAAGCAGAGAGCGGCCAGAGAGGAATCGAGGTGGCGACCGCCGCGCGCAGCCCCCGCCGGCAGGACGCCTCCGCCTTCCGCGCCTCTGCGGTCTGCCCGGCACCCGTCGCGCGCCCGCCCGCGCAGCAGCAGCGCTACAGCAGGGCCCCAATCACCCATGGCCGCCTCGCGAAGGCGCAGCTACAGGCCCTGTGCCGCCGCCTGCAACCCAGCGTGAACACCTCGCCTCTGTTTTTGCCGCTTTGCTTCGCTTCGGGAATTCGTTTCGAGGAAGGAGAAGCTCGCTCGGCTTGATAGGCAGGTGGGGGTCGCTTGGGGGCCAAAACTGGGGGTGGGCCGCGGCCCACCCGGCCCACCCCGTAGCTCCGCCACTGTATGTGACTCTAATTTTTATATATCTTGATTTGAAGAATAACACTTACTAAGTAAATGAATTTTTAAACTTAAAAACAAAGACGAGATGTGGCAAAATCTGCTCAGAAAAAAATGATTGTGGTCACACATGCACAAGTGGAAAATATATGAATGTTGATTCTTTCTTCTCATTTTTTTTTGAGCAAACGAGATTCTCTTTTTTGATCGCCTCATGAAAAAAGATGGCTTTTTGAGAATGGGTAAATTCAACATTGATGATGTCACCCCAATACAATTATGGGAGGATGTATGGTTAGGTGATGTTGCCTCTAAAGATCATTACCCAAAGGTGGTACGGTTAGCATGGTTTTGTGATCTATTCCATTGAATGCCTCTTTTAGAAGCTCTATAGTGGATATTAACTTAATAACATGGCATCATCTTGTGGCTAGATTTATGAATAAGAAGTTATCTAATACAATAAATGAATTCAGGTGATAATTAAATCAATATGGGACATGTAAAATAAGCTCTAAATATAGGGCGTTGGCTGATACCAACGTGGTGCCACAAAGACATGTTATTTGGAAACCCAATTGGCCCCTTGATAAAGATATTTATGTGGTATATTATTAAAGGTGTGATCCATACCTCTAAATGTGTAACACATGTTTAATGGTTGGCTACATGGGGTAGAAAAGAAACTAATTAAAGTATCAAATTTTGGTTGGGGCTTGTGCTATTTGTTGGGCAATTTGGTTAAGTCGAAATGCTGAGGTTTTTTAAGAAGTCACGAGTTTGCAGTTAGGCGAACATATTGGATCCATTTCTAGGCATTAATGCGAAAGGAAGAAGAAAGACCAGAAATAAAGTTGGGTTGTTGTGTTCATGTATCCGCTGATGCAGAGGCGGGAATGCTAATATATACTCTCTATTTAAAATAAGCATATGTATCCATCGATGCACATACTGGTTATGTGATAGAAACATGTTTTTCTCAACCTTTATTATATCCCTTTTCTGTTACGAGGCAACTTCTGTGCATCTGTACTTTTTGACCGGAACTAGAACTGCAATTGATGTTCAATCATGTTACAAAGTGTTGTCTTCTTTGGATCATCACAGTTTTTCCATACTAACAAATTTGAGCCAACAAACATAAAGGAAATAACAATGGAGGCATTAGCGCTCTAGGTTCAGTGTTAGCCTAGGTTTCAGCATTCCTTGGTTCACCATTCAGATTCGGATTGTAGACAAAATCAAACAGCAGAATCAGAATAACTATGCACACAAAACACACATTAAACAGAGACACGAGATGGAATTATTGCACAGAAATCTCAACACTACAACATATGACCACCTCTGTACAGCCGAAGAATAATGAAATTTCAGGTCACTAATAATTAGCCGATATCATCAGATATACCCGCACGGTATTTCATTCAAAAACGCTTGATAAGCTTCTTCCTCGGTCATCTCTTCTTTTTCTTTGGCACGATGATTCAGGTACATGGCGAGCTTGGAGTCAAAGTAGACGTAATCAGAGTCCAAATGATAGTTCTCAACGGTATGTGTTGACGTGCTGATATAGTTCACGAAGTCAACATAAGTCTTCTCTTGTCGACCATAGTACTCGAAGCCGATGCCAATGGGGTGCACGATCTTAGCCGCTCGAAGCTCACAGGGAAAGCAACGACCTGCAGCGCGAGTGAATCCAAATGAAAATGAAATTCAGTCAAACTGTCACCAATTAAGGCTTCAATTTTTCACCAAGATTTTGTTTGCGTGCTATGTACTTACCAAGAAATGCTGAAATAGTCACAGGACAGCAGAACGACCGCTTCCAGTCCCTTTCGCATGAATTGTTCCCCATTAACTCCATTATCGCCCTATTAGAAACGCCACGAACAATCTGTGCAAAAAAGAGTACGCGGGAGACTTGGTTGCCATCACTGGCGTCCTTTCTGGTAGCCAAGAAGTTGACATGGTAGATTTTCTGCTTGTGACGAAGATCCATTCTTTCCACAGCAGTGATGGTGTGAACCTCATAGTTTTCATCCTGCAAGAAGATGATGATGGGGTTTCAATAACATTAGTAACGGCGTGCATAAATTCCATATTGAGGAAAGAAATTTAGTCTGCACGTTATTAAGAGGAGATAAATGGTTATTTACCAACAAAAATTCTATCCACTCCATGATGAACCTTTGTTTCTTTCTGAAGGCCCTTCTCTCCAGTGCTATCTGAGCCAGGGCCTCTTGGTGCATGGTTATCGCAGCCGGTGGCGACACGATGATGCCTGCTGGTAAGATCACTTTAGAAGACAGTAACCTGGAGATGTGATCTATGGCCTCGCATGAGAGCTCCTGGCCTTTCGCGGGCAAGATGTCACACAGCTCGGCCTCGAGCTCAGGCGTGACACAATCCATGAGCGCCATCATGGCGTCCGCCCTGGGGTGTTTCATCGCCTTGACTGCCGCCTCGGTGGCCACAGACGACAGGTCGTCACCTGCACGATGCCCGGCCAACTCTGCCAGCTCCATGGCGGCGATGAGGTTACAGTTAGTGGAGTAGAGGCACTCCACGGCGTCGTGCCCAGACTATGCGTCGCCGTACTTGGAGCAGAGGAAGGCGACTTGGTCGGCGAGCGAGTTGAACCCGTTACGAAGCATCAGGTCGGTGCAGATCGTGTTCACCGGCGGCAACGGCATATTGTCGCCTGAATCCGGGACGTTGAGCTGGAACCATATCGCGTTGACGAGGATGTTGAAGACGGGGTCCTCTAATGGGCCATACAAGTAGCCTGCGAGCACCAGCCCACGGTGCAGCGCCTTCACGGCGTCCGGCGACAGCCGGGACACGGCGGCGAGGTTCAGCGCGTTGACGTAATCGACCAGCAGCGCCTCGATCCTCTTGATGTAATCGCATGGAGGAGGAGGAGGACAGACGTCTGAGTCCGAAGCCGTTTTTTCGTCGTCCTTGGGTAGCACGGATGATGGGCAGCGGTGGATGCACGTCTTTAGGTTCTGATGACAGAGTACTGCACCCGTCTCACTCTCAGGGAAGCGTGCACGTATGGTGTAGAGATGCAGGCCATCCTTTTCCCTTCCGTACATCAGCGACTCGTAGATGCCGTCGACGGCGGCCTTGTCGATCCGCCGGTGATTATCATCAGCATTCAGCCACGCCACGAGCTTGCGAGCCTGACCAGGACTTTGGGGTCAGGATGCTCCGCAGCCATCGCGGCGTACGTAACGGCGTCCTCCGTTCTGGGGATCCAAGCGTCACCATCGACGTCCAAGGCCGGAGGCAGCGGCAGCTCCTGCACCACCACGCACTTGTTGAAGTCTCTCTCAACAAGGTCGACGGCGAAGTAGATGTCGGCCTCCTCCAACGCGAGGTACCTTACGGCCTGGTCTCTCGTCAGATACCGGTAGAAGCTCATCAGGAACGTGACGAGCCCGTGGAAAGACCGACTCGCCGCGGACCGCCTGTACACGGGGCGGTGAATCCTCGCCATGAAATCTTCAGTCACGTCCTTCCTCCTGAACATTTTATCCTTGCTGTTGTTGGGGCCGTGCGCGATGGCGTGGAGGAGGATGTTGGAGACGGGGTCCAGCATGCCGTAGCAGTGGCCGGCGATTTCCAGGCAGTAGACAAGGTTTGGATAGTCGTGGATGGGCAGCCGGTCCAGTGCTTCCAGGTAGAAGCCGCAGATGGTGTCGACCAGATCAGCCTCCTCGCGGGGGTCATTGGCATTGTCGGCGGCGGCGCCGCAGCAGCGCACCCTGATGTGCTCGACGGCGGTGGCCATTGGTTAGAAGAGAATTAATAAAGCGTAGACACACTCGGCCGCTTGGTCTATATGTGTACCACGCGCGGCTAAGTGTTTGATCTTATTGATGAGAACGGGAGCGAAGCCGGCCGTATAGGACGCGGAGAGCTTTTTTGTATTGATGATGAACAAGGAAAGGATGGAAAAAAGGAGTCGAATTCTATGCGGACTCTATCGGCCTTTCTTACCTTACCTCTAACGTGTCATGCATATTTTGGAGTTTGATTATACTAACGATGATCATCTCTCTCGGATCGATCAATCTTTTTTTCAAACCAATTCGGATTGATCAATCTCTCGATCGATTCTCGCCGACTCGACAATGCAGTCGCGGCACGTACGAACAATGACCTCGCTGTGCAGCCTCACCGACAACCTCCTCGCGGAGATCTTCCTCCACCTCCCCACCCTCGCCGACGTCGGCCGCGCCGCCGCCGCCTGCACCGCCTTCCGCCGCGTCACATCCGACCACGCCTTCCTCCGCCGCCTCCGCCGCGCCCACCACCCGGCTCCCCTCCTCGGTTTCCTCTCCACCACATCCTTCTTCCATCGCGCCGAGCCGCCCCACAGCTCGGCGCCGGCCGCGCAATCACTCGCGCGGACCGCCGACTTCTCCTTCTCCTTTGTCCCCTCCGCCGCAGGCCGCCGCTTCACGATTGACGCCCGCGACGGCCGTGTCCTCATCAACCACGAGAAACACTACAACGAGCTCGCGGTGTGCGACCCTTTGCGCCGGCGATACCTCGTGCTGCCGGAAATACCCCAATGCGACAGCCGCTCGCCTAACCGGCCGCGATGGAAGAAGCGGTATCGCAGGGCGTTCCTCCTCCCCGCCGGCGCTGGCGCCGGCGAGGAGGCGGCGGCAATTCCGCCACCGTCGTCATTCAAAGTTCTCTACATGGAGGAGTGGAGTCCTGAACCGCCGGCCGCCTTCGTCTTCTCCTCGGCCACCGGGCAGTGGAGCCGTCTGGCCATGGACGGTATCCGCCCCGGCACAATACCGCCACTGTACACGATGCACCGTAACACTCCGTGCTACGCCAACGGCTACTTCTACTGGATATTCACCACCAGCGAAATCCGCTTCAACTTACTCTCCGACGACGACGACGACGTGGAAAGCGACGTCGACAGGTTGCTCGTGCTGGACACGCGATCAATGGCGTTCTCCACCATCGACCTCCCGCCTCCCGGCCCCGGCTACGCGATCCGTGACCATGTCATTGTGGAAGCAGAGCAAGGAGGGATCGGGATGTTTACTCTCCACCAAAGCTTCCATGACTCGAGGGAATCCTACATTGAGTACACTATGAGAGGCCTCAAAGGTGAGTGGCGACCCAAAAGAATTGAAGTCACGTTGCCGCCTCAGCGTACTTACAAACTTGTAGGTGCAACTGATCGGTGCTTGCTCCTGCATGGGTCTCCAACCTTGGCCCTCATGCGAAGTCCTTTGTGGGACAAATCCAACATATGGGGGACGTCATCAGATGTCGACTTTGCTTTCTTTTCCGTTGAGTTTGGATCTATGAAGATCAACAAGGTGTGTCGCTCCTTGCAGGGAGATGGCATGCCATATACTGGCTTTCCACCATCATTGTGTCTGCCAAGTGTGTGATCAAAATCACCAAAGTGATGACCTCGCCCTATTTCGAAAACTTTTCTTAGCTCCTTACGTTTTTTTACTTGGATTAGATGGTATATAAAAAAATTTCATCTCATAGTTTTGGCAAATGAGCAGATTATGCATGGAGATGACATATATCTAGTTATTATCTTTTAGTTGGATGATTCTAGTTTTGTATCTGTGGGCGCCATAAATTTGTGTTACATGGTACCCGTTTTGATCAATAAAAGTAGTTACTGTTAACAGGGGCCGCCTCACTAGTTTATAGCAGATACATACTGGTGTGCTGTACTCACGGCTCCTGGTGGAGAGCAGGCACAAGGACTCGCGTATCGTTCCCTTCCGCTTCCCCCGGTGGTAATGAAAATCAGCCGATTAAGCTCCCTGTGAGACTAAAAAGAGCATGCTATAGGTACGACCCATTTGTTAGACTTTTGTACAACCAAGAGATCCAATGGTTAAAATCACTTTGGTGGTGGTTCAGATATCAATCAAAAAGGCTTGAAACACATTGATCGGACAAAAGTCTAACAAATGGGTCGTGCGTGAAGGATTTTTGACTAAAAACCACCCCCGACTTGATTCCCTAGCTGCTGAGGGTTGGCTGGCGAGGGGAGGAGGCCTCGGGACATTGCTCCCCTGCAGGGGTACCCCTGCACCATCCAACCCCGGGGCCGAGGTCTCCTACGGCATCCTTTGGGAGCGCTGGGCTGCCTACCCGGGGTCAGTGCCCACGACAGGGAACTCCCCTGCACATCACCACCCGGGTCGCGCTCCCCAGCCCGGGTGTGACAGCCTTTGACAGCACAGTGTCCCAAAACCCAGGGAAAAAAGCTCCGAAATATAGAAAAATAACAAACAATCAGGAAAAATCAGGAAAAATCAAAAAATGACTCCGAAAATTCAGGAAAAACAAAAAACGGCAGCGAGAATTAACGAAAAATCGAAAAATGACTCCGAGAATTCAGGAAAATTAAAAAATGACTCCAAAAATTCAGGAAAATCGAAAAATGACTCTGAAAAATCCAGTAAAAATTATGACTAACAAAAAATCACCATCCAACCAACTTCGTGAGTACCAAATATATGTTGGCAACAAGCCAAGAAATAATTCATTGGTACATCATTTTGCTACCTAGCATAGGATACAAAAGTCATACATCGTTTTGCTAGCAAATGAATCATTCCACCAAATTTGTGATTGACAAACAAACATAATTTCAGCGGCTCCAAAGACATTACATCATCAAATTCAGAAATGTTCATCTCTCATTTGAGAAGCAAATGAACACGAATGCATGAAGTAGGGGACAGCGACCCAACGTTTCCAACATTACAAAGAAAGTCAACTGTAAACTTGTAAAGCAATAGCAATGGCCAAGTTCAGATTCACGAGATATGGACTATAGCAACTGAAGAAAACTCCTCAGAGATACTAGAAACTGCTGATATTCTGTAAATCGTGACGACTAATGAATAAAGTGCATTTGCACTCGAAGGAATCTTCCACCAAATTTGATCGATACATCGAGCCCAATGCGGATGCTCCTGTGAGCATCAAACCATCCAAAGTTGAGAATTAGTTAAAGGCCTCCAAAGAAAATTATGTACAGACTGCTAAATGGAACAATTAATTTTGCATGCTCTAAACCTGACTGATGCTGGCTCATTAATCTAGTTCAAGGCTGCTAAATGACACCGAGGAGTCCATGATGTTCCCTGGTGCATATTGTATTACTACAGAATATGAGTCTACAGGCAGGTCACATAAAAAATTGATATATAATAGGCAATATTTTCAGCACTGTATCACACATGCAAGAATAGATAATGTATCCTATATTGGTGCTTCAGCCTGTTCTTATCTATTAACAGACAATTGCCTTTGT
The DNA here is from genome assembly GCA_007726485.1 of Eragrostis curvula. NCBI lineage: Eukaryota > Viridiplantae > Streptophyta > Magnoliopsida > Poales > Poaceae > Eragrostis > Eragrostis curvula. Next base: position 34,531,694 of record CM017444.1, read on the forward strand.
GCCTTGTGAAGTGTAAAAGGTTGAATCTGTATTAATTTTTTACCTCTCAATTGAACCAATCCCTTCCATGGCTATCAAAATAACAAAAGTATTAGAGATATCCTCATGAGAACCTGAAACAAAATAGTACAGATTTACACACATAAACGTTAGCAGACTTCAAAAAATTGGAATTGTTATCACTTCTTCAGACTGCAAAAGTAGAACCCTGTTCACGTCATCACATTAGACATTACCGATCCCTTGTAGAGAAGAATATTTTTTTATTAATATGATTGCTTATACTGAATTTCACATCTTCAAACTATGCACAATGTCATGACTAATCATCCAGCTCATTTTTTAACCGCTGATGCTTCATTGTAAACATGATATCAGAGCAGTACTATTTCTAGTTTGTTTTAGATCATAATCCAAAAATTTATGCCTGATTGAGTAGATTTAGACAAAAGCTAGGTACTAGAGTATACATGTGCCTAAGTGAACATATCAACACCCCATCAAAAGATTCAGGTATAAGCATGGCAGAACTAAAATGAACGATAAATATAGTGTGATAATCAAATAGCAGCAGGCATCTCACAACAACTGGTTAGTTTATGCCTGCTACAATTACTTTTTTTTTTGAAAGGCCTGCTACAATTACTAGACACTTTGCAACAGTAATCTGGGTAGGCTTTGTGATGAATAAAGAAAACCTAGAGGGAGAATTAGTTGGATATGGAAGGAATACTCACCGGATCGACGGTTTGAAACAGATGAGGAACTGGAGGTGCTCCCGAACCTGATTTTGCACAAAGAAGACCGCGAGCAGATCAACTTCTCACCCTCTTCCTCGTGACAGATCTGAAGAAAATGTGCAAATTTGTGCAACCCCAGTTCAGACAGTTCAGAGAGGGAGAGAGAGAGAGAGAGAGAGAGAGAGAGAGAGAGAGAGAGAGAGAGAGAGAGAGACGGTGAGCAGGGGAGGGACGGGGCTGACCCTCGGCAGCCGGCGTCGTGCTTGATGACCGGAAGGCGACTAGCGTTGTGCGTGGGGGGAGGCGGCCGGACTCGCACGCGTCGCCGCGGAGGAGGCCGGAGTCGCGCGAGTCGCCGCGGAAGAGGCCGGAGTCGCGCGAGTCGCCGGGGAGCGAGGAGGCGGCGGCCATGGCGTCGCAGGCGGCGCGCGAGAGGGACGGGGAAAAATGACGGGGCTGACTGCCATGAGTTCGAGGACGTGGGCCGCTCCCCCGTCGAAACCGGTCCAATCCGGGGCAAAACTGTAGCGATCAACACAAGTCTTTTCTGCGCACTTTGTCCTCACTCGTACGCACCCGGGAACGACTTCCCGATCGGTCACCCATCCCGAAATTGCTCCAGGCCAAGCACGCTTAACCTCGGAGTTCTTTCGAGATGAGCTTCCGGGAAAGAAGTTGCAACTTGTTGATATGAGTATTCTATCAATCCTATTAAGCCTTGGACCAGGGTGTTACATACTCACCCCCTTAGAAGATCGACGTCCAGGAACGTCTCCTCTTGGCCACGTCCATGCGTCCAGTGCCAGCGCATGTGCCATGCTGTGTGACCACTCTGGGCCCACACCAGCCATGCGCACCATGCCTGCGCATCTGCGCCCACACGTGCCCGTGAAACCGCGAGGGTAGGTTCTGATACCACTGTAGCATCCCGCCTCCCCGAAGCCGGGCCCGCACACCTGATAGCCCTCTAGGATCTCAAGACTGACCTTACAGATCAACACAAGTCTTTTCTGCGCACTTTGTCCTCACTCGTACGCACCCGGGAACGACTTCCCGGTCGGTCACCCATCTCGAAATTGCTCCAGGCGGAGTTCTTTCAAGATGAGCTTCCGGAAAAAAAGTTGCAACTTGTTGATATGAGTATTCTATCAATCCTATTAAGCCTTGGATCAGGGTGTCAGGTTTCCTTGTAGCGTCCCGCCTCCTCGAGGCCGGGCCCGCACGCCTGACAGCTCTCTAGGAATCAAGACTATCCTCACAGATCAACACATGTCTTTCTTGCGCACTTTGTCCTCACTCATGAGCACCCAGGAAGGGCTTTTCTGCGCACTTTGTCCTCACTCATGAGCACCCGGGAAGGGCTTCCCGGTCGGTCACCCATCCCGAAATTGCTTCAGGCCAAGCACGCTTAACCTCGGAGTTCTTTCAAGATGAGCTTCCGGAAAAGAAGTTGCAACTTGTTGACATGAGTATTCTATCAATCCTATTAAGCCTTGGGCTGGGATGTCACAAAAACTTTCCCCCGCCTCGGTCTTCCAAAGACGCGCATCAGCTGCCCGGGGTCTCTTTTCCGCGTGGGCACCCAGCACGGGGAAACGGCGGGGATCCCGGCGGGGGAAGCGGTTCCCAAAGGAGGCCTACAAGATTTCCCTTCCCCGGCCAATATATTTGGAAGCATAGATTATTTATCCTAGGAAAAATCAGAAAAAAATAGAAAACTAGAAAATCAGGGAAATTCCAAAAAATACTATAAAATCAGGAAAATAAAAAACTAGAAATCCAAATAAATAAATAAATTCTCTGAAAATTCATAAAATTCAAAATGCATTCACCAATACATGCATCATTTTGACATCGACCTATACATGCATCATTTGACAAGCAAATGAACAATCTAAAGTTCAGATAAGCACACTTGAAGCAAGATAGCTACCAACACCTCTGCTACGTGAAGACCAACTAAATTGAATATGTTCCTTCCAGACACCTACTCCCTCCGTTTTTAAATTGTTGTCGCCATTGACTTTTTTATTTACGTTTGACCGTTCGTCTTATTCAAAATAGTTGTTCGAATATGCAAAATTATAAGTTAGGTTCAAACTTACTTTGAAGATAAAACAAATCATCACAAAATATATGATATTTTAAAAACTTTTTTGAATAAGACAAATGGTCAAAAATAGAAAAAAAAGTCAATGGCGACAACAATTTAAAAACGGAGGGAGTACATCTCAAAAGGCTTTCTTGATCTCCGACCAGATCAGGAGTTGCGAACTATGCTTGGAGGTCTGTCAAAAAAAAAAAAAAAAAAAAAAAAACTATGCTTGGAGGGGGCTAAGCTCCGAAATGAATGAAAGTACTAGTTCTCTGCTGTCAGTTGACTAAGGTAGTTATATGCAAAAAGCAAGCAAACAGAACATGTAATACGCCAAAACTAGCAAAGCAGACAAGCATCTTATACACTCTCTCAGTGAGTCAAATTTATACAAGCATAACACAGAGATGAGCGTATTATAAATGCTTAGGCATGTGGATGACTACCAATGTCAATTATGTGAACAGAAAATTTTGCTTATACCCGATGAGTGACTACGGACACTTCAATTTGGTCCAATGAATTAGCAATAAAGTTATTTCTTTACAAATTAAGAGCTCAATAAATATTAAAAAAACCTCCATATATCAAAGTTCCAGTGAGACCGGAATCCATCCGTATATACACTTTTTTTAGAAATTGTAAATCGATTTCCATAAATCAAGATTTTAGCATTTTATTTTTCTAGCTAGAGACTGTGACAAAATGAAAGATATATTAAAATTTCAAATTTCACAGACAGATAAATAGGATTTCGCACTGACTCCATGAAGCACATATCCGATTTCTCACATATATGATCTAAAGCACAAAATCGAATCTAATCAACATATGCTATTCAGGATTCAAAGAAGATTGCAATTACATTATATTACAGAATCAAATACAAGCGGCTGATACAAATTCCACAAGAGAGACTGCCTAACCAGAACGGGAAGAAACACGAGTTCCAGAAAAAATCAAGGAGGAGGTGTAACAGCCACATGTCCGACATCTTATATACGTTCAATCTCGGAGAAAACAAGAGTTAATATTAATAATTATATTACATTGTAACATAAAACCGCAGGGCTCTTCTCACAGGCTGGAAGCAGAAGTAGCAGCATCCTTATTTTGTTCTGCGGATGAAGGAATTAATAATAAGGAGGTTAAAGGAGATGGACTGACTGACTGAACAGGAGATGGATCAATCAATCAATTCACCGATTCTTCTATGTTAATGACGGTTTCTTCTTCTTCTTCTTCCTTGGCCTCTGCTTCTGCAATGGCTGGCAGGTCACATTCCCACCTGTCGATGCCGATGTGGAAGAGCAGGGCCCGGAGATGAGTGATGAACTCGCCGCCCTGCGTGAGGCGCTGCAGGTGCGCCTCCATTTTGCCGTAGGGCGCGGCATAGAGCAAGGTCTGCACCCAGAGAAGCGCCAGCACCTTCCAGGGGCCCTCGGAGCAGCGCCGGAGCTGCTGCCCCCAAAGCAGGCCCTTGGAGAAGGCGTCGGTGGGGAGCACCGTATGGTGTTCCCCTCGCATCGCAGACTGCAGCTTCGAGCGGATGATACCACTTATCTGCATCCAAAACTCAACTTCCTTGAGCGCCCTCTTTGTTTGCATGGACGGCCCGGGGAGTAGCTCTGGCGCCGACATCACCAGGTAAGCGCAATACTTGGACAGATCCATGGCCACGCGCCGGTTCTTCTCTGATCTGCTGTCTCCTCCTGCACTGCTTCCTTGTAGCTCCGCTTCTTCGCAGTAGCACGTCGCAATGTGCCACACCATGACACGGTACGTGAACGCGTAGGCATCTGGCGTCTGGGCCTGTCGTAACGCGTAGGGGAGCTCGGATAAGCAGTCTACTAGCCCATTATCAAGAAACAGGGACACCCAATCCTCCCCAATTCTTGTGCTCTTGATCTGACCCAGGAAATCAGCGATGGATGCCTTCACATCGTCGTGCAACCTAACGGCAGCTTCACCCTTGGTGCAGCTGGCACTGCTGGCGACTAATAGCTCCCAGAGCACACGTCTGATGTACTGCATTCCAAGCATCCTGTTGACCCAACCCACATCCTGTTTATCATGTGTGGGACTACTTCACCACAGCAATATGGGACTATTTCACCACAGCACTCAATGATTTCTAAGCACGTGTTGATGCAGCCTTCTCCACTGATCTTGTCTGCAATCAGTGAATACTGCCCGATCCTGTCTTGCCAGAGGTACTTGTCGAACCAATTAATCCTGGTAATCATGAACGCTCTCAATCTCATCCACGGCCTCCAGCTTGTTGGTCCGACCGGCAGATGCACCGACTCTCGATCGAACGAACGGACAAGGTCCGGTCCCTCGCGCGACGACCTCCATACTCCGGTAGATCTGCTTGGTCTGGTCGCAGCGTACTCGCAGGCAAATGTGACTCTCGCCCAATTTGACACCCAACACTGCATCAATTGCACCAATTGTACAAGAGCGAGAGACACCAATATGACAAGGGTGATAATGAGGTCAGCTGTTGTTGTGCCAATGATGACAGTAGAGCCAGCACCAGTTCCAGCAGAGGTGATACGGTGCTGGCTATGCCTGGCAACATCTAGTCCGAGAAAACATATCCCGACCAAAGAAGCCAATGCCCAGAAGCTAGAGGTTCTTGCTTCATAGTAGTGAAGGAACTCGTTGCTGGTGAAAACGGCCTCGTAGAGAAGAGCCAATGCAACCTCAATTGCCTTCAAGCTCCTCTTGAAGTCGATGACCCGACCATCCTGTACCAAACTCTTGAATTCCTCTCTCTTTTTCTCCATTTCACTAGCGTTGTCCAACCCAAGGATATGCCGTTGCAACAGATAAGACAGATAGTAGCCTATGCACACATTTTCAATATCTGTCTTCTCGTTAGCAGTGAAGCCTAAGAGCAACCACCAATCCTGCAAGCAGCTTGGAGATCCATTCGGACGTATGACTTGAAGTCCCTTACCATCACCAACTACTAAAGCGCCTACTTCTGTATAAGAGAATGCTTCCATCTGGTCTCGCCTTTCACTTGGCAGGACAAGTGCCATTGACCTATGAAAGCCCTTGATGAAGGTGGTGGCGCACAACACATCGATAGCTACATTGCCAACAACACTGGATCTGGTCGAGACACTCATCAACAGGACATACCCACAGTAGAGGCAGAGCTGAAATATCACCTTTGAGAGTGGCCCGTTGTAGTCAAGCCCGTTGTAGGATGTGACTGGATCGACGCAGCCAAAGAGGGTGAACAAGGAAACCGCCCAGATGGGATACATGTCGCTCTTCACCGATGAAGACTGCATTAGGCCAATGCTGTAAGTCCCAAGGGACAAAGATAATACTTGTGCAGCCAAGAAGCCTTTTTGGACAATCCAACGGTTGGACCACCGGCGGCAGGACCCAAAGACAACAAGCAAGAAGGAGAGGGCAATGGCCACCAGTGCTAGAGCCTGGATACGAAGCACTGTCCCCCTTGGACTCCTCCACAGATCAGTCAGCTGATAATGCAATAAGGTTGTTGACGTTGCAATTCCCAAGTGCTGCTCCATATTCCCCATGTGGTGATAACCATCCTTAAAAATAATTGCATGCAATGTAAGTACTAATAAGGATGCCTCTTAAATAAATGAGTAAACTACATAGACCATATAACAACTTGGCAGGTGCGTGCGGATTGGTCCAGAAACTTGTAAACTACTCAATTGGTGCAATAACTTGGCAGGTGGTTGCTAACACTACGGGAAACCGGCAATATGCCGAGTGTAAAATGATTTGCCGAGTGCCTTTTGTCAGGCACTCGGCAAATAGCCTGGGCACTCGGCAAATAGCCTATTTGCCGAGTGCCAAAGCCGCAACTCTCGGCAACAAAAGGACACTCGGCAAACCCATAGTTTGCCGAGTGCCAGTGGCCAGGTGGTCCAAAAACTTGTAAACTGCTCAATTTGGTGCAAAAACTTGTAAGCAAAATTGGTTCATTTCTATTTATTCAATCACTATAAAATGTTTCATGAATTTTATAGGTGAAGGTGATTTAACACACTTATTACCTGGCTAGACTGACGTAAGCAATAGTAGTGTCATATATGAAGCAAATGTTAAAGTCTGTGTCAAACCATAAAGAATTTTTTTTCCAATGTCAAATAGCATATTAGGATTACACACTCAAGGAGTCAGGGCAAGCCTTCGGCTTTAAAAGGTAAAGCCTAACTCTGTATAAGGAACTGAGAGACAAATTGTAGTGGTTACTCTTGTACTATGAGTGATTGACAGCCATGGTGTTCGATTGACGCATCTCTTGGCTTGGCACGAAGGCGGTGTTTGACCAATAAGTCAGGCTCAAGGAAGAGGGGCGTCCCAGGAGTGGAGCCCCAGTACTTGGAGGTAACATGGCCAAGGACAAGTGTAAGCATCAAAAGAAGTGGCATGGCGACTACGCGGGGTCGTCCGGAGCGATGGCTAGGGTTTTCCCATTTTTTGCAGGGGGGTGATGCGGATTGGAGAAGAAGTGGCGCCATATGGAGGATCTTGTCTCATGGCAAAGCAATGCCGTGAAGGGTCCGGGACCATCCAATGCCATGAAAACTTGGACTAAAATGCCCCTACGTGGGCAGTTATCTTAAAGTAGGAGTAGGGGAAATTTGGTCTGTAAATAAGAGGAGGGCTGATTTGTACACGTAGTCTCTTTTGTGTCACAAAGATACAACTTGTGCTATATGTGAATTGTTTGTGATGAAATTTGAAACCAAAAGGTTCATGCTCTTTCATGTTAATCTAAGCAAAGTTGCACTAAAATGTGATCCAATACCCGCTTAGTTACATCATGTTGCTTGCCAAAGAAGTAGCTACATGGTTGTAACAAGTGGGATTGAGGAAAAAAATCAGGCTTCGATTCATATATTAGTTTGCAATGATCTTCAATTGAGAACCTTGCGTCCAAGAAGTAGGGAAATAGGATCCTCGGGCTGTGACCCATCCATTTGAGACAGGAAGTTGGATAGTGGCTATAGGGAACATCAGTTGCGACGGGGACGAAACGGCCATGGCAAGTGGAGCTCGCTGCTAGCTGGTACTGGAGACAGAGGGGGATGACTCGTGGACGGGCTGATGCTCATTTAGAAGATGAATAACCGCCGCTTCCCCCACCACCCTGCGAGAATTGACCGCTGCGACAGCGTCTGCGACTCCAACTCCTCTGTGGCGGCGGCAAAGAATGGGAGCGGGACCTGCTAAATCCCGCGAGTGATTTCGTTGCCGGTAGCGGGAACCACTCGGTTGGGAGTGCGTAAACCTTCGCTACGTGTGGCGAGCATATAGGGGAAAATTGGTCATGCGTATATTTGGAGACCTCTTTTACATAACTGTTGGAGGTAGGATTTAGATGATCATGCCCTTAATTAGTGTTTCGGGACTGTTTATACAAAACTGTTGGAGATGCTCTATCCCACCGTGAGAGTTTGAACCCGTCAATCTCTTGTGACCGGGTGGTTGCATTTCCGGAATCTAATAATGCCCCTCCAAATCCCTTTACTGAGCTCAAAAACTCTAGCTAACTAGTCGGATTAGATAGGGTCTGCCGGTGATCACACAGCCAGGGGCAAAATGTAATTATTTGCGTTGCCACCGGCTGTTTGAATACCCTGTTTGTGGTCCAGAGCGGGAGACCGCCATCGGCGACGTGATGAAACTAAAACAACTAACAATATGCATGCAATCTGTTCTATTATCTTAGTAAAAAAAGAGATAAAAATGTCACCAAAATCACCGCATACAAAAAGACAGAGATCTACAACACTGATTATTATTTGAAATGCATCTAGACTGGCAAGGTGAAAGTTGCGTACCATGTTCCTGCCTCTTGGGCTCCTCGCAAAAAAATCTTTCTATCAGCAGAGCAGACCAAGATGAAGCATGTCGGGACTAGTTTCCAAATAAAATAAGATGCGTGGGGTTGCGGTACGATATTGCCTTCATTCAAACACCTTCGATTCTTTCCAGTTGCCGAAAGTCATTGGCTTTTGCCTTTGGGTTATGCGTTGCTCTTAGTTCACGTATTCGCACGTACTACATGCATGTTCGAGATATCTTTCTTAGCCGTCGGTGCATGGGGACATCTCCACTACAGTGACTGTAACTTTCACATCATCCGGTCGAATCATCCCTCTTAGACTATTCTTCCTCCTTACTTCCTTCTTCCTCCCTACTTCCTTCCGACCAGCCCGCGCGCCTCCGTGACGCCGCCCGCCCCCGCGGCCCCTCGCCCCCATCCCACCCCCCCCCCCCCCCCTCCCCTCCCCGGAGATCGGCGTCCGCGCGCCGCCGCATCCCGTCGCGCCCCAGTCCGCCGCCGACCCCCGCGCCACCCACGCCATTGCGTCCCGTGCCAGCCCGCCGCGCTATCGGAGTCGCATTGGGTCAGCTCGCCACCACGCCCCGGCCATCGCTGTTGCGCCCGCGCGCTCCTCATCACCTCGCCGCGGCCCCACGCCGTCGCATGATGAGCTTATGGATGCGTCCATGGACCTTCCTCAGGTAAAGAAAGTAGACGTTGGTAAAAGGAGAAAATGTCCTGTGAGGCTGGTCTTCAACAAGGATTGAACGAAATTAACAGAAAAATAGAAAAAAATGAATGGAAATTGGTAGATGAGTGAAGTAATAGAAAAATTGAAAGAAAATTACGAATCAACAAAAAATGATTGATAAACATCAATTGGTTCACCAATAATAAAAAGAGCATCGTGTGATGAGTCACCATAAAATTGATGAGATAATAAATGAGTCATTGAAAAATGATGAGTCAACAAGGGGATGATAAGAAACTAAACATCGTGTGATGAGTCATCAATAAAAAAATGTTGAGTCACTATGGAGTTGATGAGTCACTAAAACACAAGGTAATGAGTCACAAAATTGATGAGTCATCTAGAAAAAAATGATGAGTCAATGTTGGATTGGTGAGTCACCAAAACACATACTGATGAGTCATCGAGAAAAATTGATGGGTCAATACTGGGTTGGTGAGTCACCAAGGCACATCGTGATGAGTTATCGAGAAAAATTGATGAGTCAATGAACAAAAATGATGAGGCATCATTTTTAATTTTTTAAAAATTCATAAAATATAAAAAAGTGGGGTCTAGTTTTAAAGATCTCATCGAGAGGAACGAACCTGTGAAATCGGTTTCCCATTTGGATATCCAGTTTGCGATCTGTCAAATCTTTAGTTTGAGCAAACTTTCTCAAATTGGTGGGCCCGTTGTCTGCGTGGTTTGTTGGATTTTCCTGCCCGCCCCGCAACGTCATTGGTCGGTGTGAACACGATCAGAATTTTCCTGTTATGGATCGACTGGAAGAAAACTTACTTCCGGTGACCGGAGTATAGACGAACCCGCCGACGGCAGGCTGCCGTGCCGCCGTCCATTTTGAATCAAACCATCAGCAGCGTTCCCAGCGAACATACCAGCAAAAACAGGCAGCCTAGTGTGGCCCAGTTAACCAGGCGAGTCACGCGGTGCCGGTGGAGGGAAAAAGGGGCGCCAAGCCATCGATTGGAGGGAAAAAGAAACACACTCCATCACATTTCAGTTTACAAATCGATCATCTTATCGCGTCACAAATCTCTCAGATTGGCAGAATGACCTTGCGATGCTATTTAACTCAAATGGCAACATTAAGCAAAGCAACGGACTGAAATTTGCTTCAGGCAATGGAGATTGGAGAAGTACAGCATCACGCTTGTCATGTCCGGCAGAGGGCGGCTGCAGTTCGGCTACGGCCGTTCGTCGACAGCAACGCCACGGAAGTAACTCGAGCGTCCATGCGGTCAGCCTAATCTTGCCGGCGGCTCCAATCGCGAGCTCTTTGCGCACTACAACAAAAACCTGCAGTAGAGGCATTTTACTACAGACATTTTTTAATTTGCCTCTATAAATTACCACAACGTAGTGTAGAGACAACTTATTGTGGCACTTTAGAAAGTGCCTCAAACATAGAGACATATTCCAAATGGAGACTATATAGAATTGAAAGTAGAGGCACTTCAGAGGCATTTTTTTAAAATGTCGATAACGAATAGAAAGAGACATTTTCCTTTAGACATCTCAAAAACGTCTCTAAAAGTTGTAGAGACATTGTTTGAGGCATTTTTTGTTCCGTAGAGATATTATTATAGAGGTTTCAGGCACCCAACAGACTACTTATAATAATAATACTCTAAACATATGCAAGATGTGATGTGGGGTTGAGTTGGTTAGCATAGTCAAGCAAGTGTTGCCTCATGATATGCAAGAGGTCTTGAGTTCAAGGATTGGTTCAACAAGACTTTTGTTCTTTCTTTTATTTTTACATTTCAACAAAAAGGTGCCTCTATGTTTATTGAGACACTATATAATGCCTTTATCTAAATGTCTCTAATTTTAAAGAGTCAATTAGAAAAGTGTCTTTATATCGTAGAGACAATGCATGAGAAGGCATTTATGAGGCATTTTAGTAAATGCCTCTACCAGTGTCTAGAGGCAACAAAAAAGTGCCTCTAGTATATAAACAAGTTGCCTCTACGGGCCAATTCTCTTGTAGTGGCGGTTGTCCGGCCGAGGCTCGCCGCGGCAGCCGACGCATGCATGTGTTGTGGCTGCTCTCCGCACCACCTATGCAGAGGCGGTTGAGGCGCCCTCGTCAACGGCGTGCCGAGTCCGCCGTAGATGCGGCACCACGGGCGGCGCACGGCGGCGTTGACCTGAAGCTTTTTTTGCTTTTCGGATTGGGTTGTACTGGGCCGCTGTAAAAGCACATAGTAAAGAGTCGTGCGCTTTTGCTAAAAACGGTGCGGATGGTTCGATTGGAAATGGATGGCGGCCCGGCTATGGGCTCCTTGACCATGTCATTGTGGAAGCAGATGAAGGAGGGATCGAGATGTTTACTCTTCATAATAGCATCCATGAGTCAATGGATTCTTACTTGGAGTACACTACTCGAGGAGTCGATGGTGAGTGGCAACCCAAAAGGATTGTCTTCACGTTGCCACCTCAGCGTACTTACAAGCTTGTAGGTGCAACTGATCGGTGCTTGCTCCTGCAGGGAACCCAAGCTTGGCCCTGATGCGAAATCCTTTATGGGACAAAGCCAACATATGGGAGACGTCATCAGATGTCGACTTTGCTTTCTTCTCCGTTGAGTTTGGATCTATGAAGATCAACAAGATGTGTCGCTCCTTGCAGGAAGATGGCATGTCATATACTGGTTTCCCGCCATCATTGTGTCTACCAAGTGTGTGATAGAAATCACCAGAGTGACGAGTCATATACTTTTCTTTAGCTCCTTACGTTTTTATATGGATTAGATGGTAGTATATCTTATAATATTGGAGAAGCTCATCGACAATTATGATTTATTTTATAGATTCAGCAGTAACAATGTTCAATGAACGGCTTATAGTTTCAGTAAATGAGTAGATTATGCATGGAGATAACAATATATATTAGGTATTATCTTTTAGTTGGGTGGTTCTTGTTTTTGTACCTGTGCGACAAATTTGTGTTACATGATACCCCTTGATAAAAGTTGTTACTAAGAACAGAGATACAAATAGTTTCAAACTTTCATTACACTTGTGGTTGAATGTTTATGTGTTGCCACCAAAAATGGTGTGCCATATACTGGTTTTTCACCATCATTGTGTCTACCAAGTGTGTGATCAAAATCACCAAATTCATGACCTCGCTCTATTTCCAAAACTTTTCTTAGGTGACGTCCTTCCTCCTGTAGATCTTGTTCTTCCACTTGTTGGGGCCGTGCGCGATGGCGTGAAGGAGGATGTGGAGACAGGGTCCAGGAGGCTGTAGCAGTGGCCCGCGGTTTCGGCATCGTCATCGTCGTTGCCACAGCAGCACACCCGGAGCCCGGATGTGGTCGGCGGTTGCCATTAATTGGTGGGAAAGCGTAGTGATCACACCCAGCCGCTGGTGTGTGTGCAAGTCTGTCGTCAACGCGCGGCTGGTGGTGATGTTATTGATGCGGGCACGATGAAATCGTGTAGGATGGGGAGACCTTTTTGTTTGGATGAACAAGGATTCTTGCCTACATGGGGAAAAAGAAGGATCCTATACGGTACGAACTCTCACATGGCATGGATATTACTAACGACGATCATCTCTCTGATCAATCTCAATTCTCGTCAACTAGACAACTAAGCTACGATGACGTCTCTGTGCAGCCTCACCGACGACCTCCTCGCCGAGATCTTCCTCCACCTGCCCACCCTCGCCGACGTCGGCCGCACCGCCACCGCCTGCGCCGCCTTCCGCCGCGTCATCGCCGACCACGCCTTCCGCCGCCGCCTCCGTTCCATCCACCCCGCGCCCCTCCTCCTCGGCTTCCTCTCCGGCGCAACACGCTTCCATCCCGCCGAGCCGCCCCACAGCTCGGCGCCCGCCGCGCAATCGCTCAAGAGCGCCGCCGACTTCTCCTTCTCCTTCGTCGTCCCCTCCGCCGCCGGCCGGCGCTTTCCGATCGACGCCCGCGACGGCCGCGTCCTCCTCAACAACCACGGCCAAGACTACAACGAGCTTGTGGTGTGCGACCCTTTGCACCGGCAATACCTCATGCTGCCGGAGATCCCGCAAGGAGATAGCAGCAGCTCAGCTGGCGCCTCGCCGGACCGGCCGCAATGGAAGAAGCAGTATCGCAGGGCGTGCCTCGTCCCCGCCGGCGCCGATGAAGACGTGGAAACGTCGTCGTTCAAAGTTCTTTACATGGAGGAGTGGAGTCCTGAGCCGCCGTCCGCCTTCGTCTTCTCCTCGGCTACCGGGCAGTGGAGCCGTCTGGCCATGGATGGTATCCTCGCTGGCACAATACCACCACTGTACACGATGCACCGTCGCACTCCGTGCTACGCCAACGGCTGCTTCTACTGGATATTCACCACCAGCGACGTCAGCTTCAGCTTCCTCTTCCATGACGACGACGACGATGAGAAAAGCGACGTCGACAGGTTGCTCGTGCTGGACACGCGATCAATGGAGTTCTCCACCATCGACCTCCCGCCTCCCGGCCCCGGCTACGCGTTCTGTGACCATGTCATTGTGGAAGCAGACGAAGGAGGGATCGGGATGTTTACTCTCCACAAGGGCATTTTTGACTCACTGGATTCTTACTTGGAGTACACTACTCGAGGAGTCGTCGATGGTGAGTGGCAACCCAGAAGGATTGTCCTCACGTTACCGCCTCGGCATACTTACAAACTTGTAGGTGCAACTGATAGGTGCTTGCTCCTGCATGGGGCCCCAAGCGTGGACCTGATGCAAAGCCCTTCATGGGACAAATCCAACATGTGGGGGACATCGGATGTCGACTTCTCTTTCTTCTCCGTTGAGTTTGGATCTATGCAGATTAAGAGGGTGTGTCGCTCCTTGCAGGGAGAGGGCGTGCCTTATACTGGTTTTCCACCATCTTTGTCTCTTCCAAGTGTGTGATTAATTAAAATCACACAAGTTACGAGCGAGCTCGATTTCAAAAACTTTTTTTTAGCTTTGTACTTTTTAATATTACATGGATTAGAGATGGTATATAAATTCCATCTTAGAATATCAAAAAACTAATGTCCAATGAACGGCTTATAGTTTCAATAAATGAGTAGATTATGCACGAAGATAATATATATCTAGTTATTATCTTTCATTTGGATGGTTCTTGCTTTGTACCCGTGTTACAATTTTGTGTTACATGGTACCCATTGATAAAAGAAGTTACTATTATAAGGGGTACAATATAGTTTCAAACATTCAGTGCACTTGTAGTGGAAAGCTTATGTGTTGCCAAGAGTCACCAAAAAATTGGTAAACAAAAAAGTGGTGTTAATGCTAGGATAGGTAGATAAAGGATTTTTGACTCATCAGAAAAGGGTCATAAGCTAAGAATCAAATATTATGCTTGTAAATGGATAGAACTTCAGCTCGTCGTGGTCTGCGAAAGTCCAGAAGCTCGTCGTGGTCTGGTCTCGTCCGCCGCCACCGTCTGCGTCGACCAGAGCTGGCCGGAAGACACGATCAAAGACGAGACCTGCTGGTCGGACAAGGAGCTCTGCAAGCAACTCGGGGTACTCAAAAACAGCAACAAATCTCTGATCTCTGTCTAGTTTGGTTACTACTACTAGTACATCAAAAAATGGTGTCCTCATGCGTGCAGCCGTGATTTATTTGTACAGCATTGGTACTCTGTTGCCAAGATCCAGGCCGAAGAGATGGCCCTGGAGTACGGAGAGCAGAACGGGCTCCACGTCGTCACCATCCTGCCTGGTATGGTTGTCGGACCACTGTTGCAGACTGTGGCGCTCAACACCACCATGAAAGTTCTCCGATACGTATATTATTTTTTTTGCCGGGTATCCGATACGTATATTATAACAGGTGCAGCTAGCACTCCACCGCGAGCTCATTGCTTTACCGGTTCATAATCTGAATTCTGAAGCAAAGTTCCTTAGTCTTCTGCTATTCCCGTCGCTGTACTCGCCGGAAGTACCCATGTTCAATAAAAGGAACGCCTTTCCCATCTTTAATTCGTAATTCCATCGGCCGTTTTGATCGATCGCAGGAGGCCCTGACACGATAAACAACAAGTTCTGGCCCTTGGTGCACGTCCACGACGTTGCCGACGGTAAAACCGTCGGGGAGGTACATCTGCGCGCTGGAGCTGATGGACATAAAGGATATGGTGAACCAGATGAAGATCAAGTACCCGAACTACGGTTACGTAGACATGTAAGTCCACCCCCACCCCCCCCCCCCCCCCCCCCCCCCCTTTTTTTTTTAAGAAAATGCAAAGAGTGTCCGGCCTCTGCTTTGCGGCTTACAGCATCGTACTTGTTACAAAGTTCAGTTGAGCCAACGTTCACGTTTGCAGAACGGTGGATGTGGATTACAAGGTTGCAGTTTCGTCAGATAAACTTTTTTTTTTTTTGGAACTTCGTCAGATAAACTTAGGAGCAAGGATTGACAAACCAACGGTAACCGCTCGGTTACCGCGATTACCGGATTTACCGGTCCGGTCCGGTAGCCCGGTTTTTGAATTTGAAATTTGAAAATTTTTAAACAAAAAATATGTAAATAAACTAGACGTTATTTGCAGCACATTAGTGGAAACTATACACGAAAGCGAGTTTGTTTGATGGGTCAAAAAAATACCGGAAGATTTCTGGATGAAAAGAAATAAAAAAAATAACAGTTTAGTTTATTTACATATAAACTGTTTGACAAGCTTTTTTTTCCCTCTCTTTTCCCCGTTTTGGCATTTCTAGCATGTGCGTTTTCCATTCTACAATTTTCTACTCGAAAAACAAAATGGTTTCGGCATACCTAGACATGGTCGTTCATTGCAGAAACAAATGTGCGTGTCCTGCTTTCCTCTTCCCAGACCGGTTGTGTGCTTTATTTACATAGAAATAAAAAAACTACCGGAGCCGCCGTTCGACGCCGCCGGCCGCGAATCGAAAGGGAACCATGTCCGCCGTCCTCAGAATCGCCGATTTCCTCTCGGTTATCGACGGCTGGACGTTGGTACTTGGCGAGGCTTGGGCGAGTTGCGGAGGGAGCCGGGCGCTGCGGCGACCTCGGCTAACCGATGGAATCGATCGGTTAGCCGAGCCCTAACCGCGGTAACCGTTGGAGGCCGGTCGATTTGACGCCGCGCGAGGCCGCATGAAGGTGAGGTCGCTGCTGTACCTTCTTTTTTTTTGTTGTTTTCCATTTGATTGCTGTAGAGCTTCAGTTATTGTTGACCGAGAGTTGCAATTTGTAATGTATTATATTTAAAACTATGTTGTATGTTCAATTTTGTCGAGAACTATGTATCGGGCAATTTTTGTTGAACTCGGTATGAATTGTGGTATGTTGTATGAGGTGGATTGGTGCTATTTTTTATGAATTCTATATTGTCAATCTGTGGCTAAGCCTTTTTAAAATATTTAGCAAAGGTCATGCAAAAAATTCCTACATTTTTAGCTTTTTTTTCGCAATTTCCAGTCAAACCGGTAAAACCGGTCGGTTACCGACCCAAACCGGTCGGTTACCGACAACCAGTTTTTCGAATTCAAATTTTGATTTTTAAACTTTTGTCCGGTTTCCGAGTGGTTACCGCGGTAATCGGTGAAACCGGTGTTACCGGTGGCGCTCGGTTGGAACGGTTCCAACGATAATGTAATCCTTGCTTAGGAGCCTGGGGTGGAAGCCGAGGAGCCTGGAGGAGACACCGGTGGACGGTCTCGAGTACCTCAACAAGGCTGGCCTTCTCAAGGAGCCGTGCCGGCTTCCTTATTCCTACCACGTGAATACCGACGAATGATCAAGCGATAAATTAGACTAATCTCAGTGTATATTTTCATTTCACACTTTTTAAAGGTGTCACATCAGATTTAGAGTTTTCACATGATAAATGAAATGATATCTCTCAATGCATAATTTCATCTCACGGTTTCATAAGCAAAGCATAATATTAAATTATTGCATTGAGATTGGTCAAAACATGTTAGGATGAAAGTTTTTGCTCTCAATGGGTCTTTCAATAAGCTTTCATATATATGAAATCGTGCCAACTTCCTTTCATTGAGATTGGTCTTATAGGATGAAAGGAACTTCTCATCTTTCATCTTAATTGATATACCATATCATCTATTATGTTGATGTGACATCTTATTTAATGTTGATGAAAGGCCCATTGAGATTGGCCTTATATATATACTCTTCCTCTATACTATGCCGGAAAATAAGACCGAATAAATATGTTTGGTAACACACAGGGAGATGGATATGGCTCTGTTCAGATGCATCAGCCCTACTTGCTGCTCTGTCTTACTGTTCTCCAACTCAACTCGTGGTGCCATGGACATTGTTTTTTTTTCTCGTTCTGAGAGAAGATAGACGGTTTTTTAGGTTCATGCTGATTATTGTCGTTTCAAGAAAAGTGATTTCTTCTCTGTATCATGTTGCAATGTTACTTGTAATTACTACTTCAATTTTAAAATATATGACGTTTAGCACGGCATATCTAGTTCAAATTAAACTAGATTTGTTGTTCTAAATGTCATATACTTAAATATGGAGTTAGTACCATGGACACCATATGTTAGCTCGGCTATTGGGCTTTCATAATGGTGTGGTCTCCCTTCTTGATTACTACTATTTCCCATGTTAGGAACAAACGCTTTGGTGAAATGGCACACATTTTCTTTTGCCGGTTGAGTTAACTGGACAACTTTGTGCAACAGCTTCCAGATAAATCTCATTACCTTGTCATTGGTACCGGTCTGTACTAAGTGCATGGATTCATACACGATTAAGCTGAACGAGTAAACCGATCCAGACTTCTACTAGGACACTCAATTTAGGTGAACATATTGTTTACATGCAGGCATCAATTCCTTAACCGTAGTACAACAAAAACGGGACAGTACTATTCCACTTCTGAGCCATCATAAAGCAGTGAAGCCATCATACATGTCTTCCCTAAATCAATCTATGTTGAAAGGGAATGAGATTTCAAGAAACCACAGTCAAAAACATTACATCGATTCGAAAACAAACATCTCAAAGGGTAATAACAACGCATATGTGCCATGTTTGATGTTTCATAAGAAGGCGATCATTATATTTCATATGAACATTATGATGTTTACATGCTACTAAATTTGCCCTTTCCTAAAGAATACATGTTTCTAACTCCATGTGCAGTCTCCTTTACTCTTTAGATGATCAACCTTCAGTCCTTTCATCACTTTAGTGGCTTTGCCTTGTTAATCACTCTTTATTTGACCTGTAATAAGCTGGGCAATCTTCGTTCCGAAGACCAATGATCCCGGGGAATTGAGGCCAACAATTACCTTCCTCAAATCCATGAATGGTATTGTCGCTGTTTGAATGAATAAATAGAAATGAATTAAGGGTATGCAGCATGCTTGTTCACTGTACAGGGGTTGTGAAATGATCACAGAAGGGAAGATCCGAACTTGGGGATTCTATCACAGGGTGCACGAATCCATCCAATTCGCCCTCTCTCATTGTCATATATCACCATCTGATCCTGCATTGTAATGTCTGCAAGAAGACGAAGAATATCAGTTATTACGTTGGTCATGAACTTCTGAAATTGGGTCAACAGGTTTGACCTGAACTTCCTACCTCCAACGATGTTCAGATCCTTGAGGCCCACATCAGATCCATTGAGAATGCCCAAACACGCATTTCCATATTTCTGGCACAACCAGAGAAAGAGATTAGACACAAAAAAACATGCTGTTACTGCTTATAACTGATCGTTAGGTGAGGAATATTTACAGTGACAATGAGGTAGTTTTCAGGAGGAATTTCCATAAGAGCCTTGTTGCCATTAGAAAAGCTCAGAACCACTGATTTGAACTCTTTCTTGACATCACGCACGGATTTGAATGGTTTCTTCCCTTTCCAGCACAGTGGAAGGGAGGGGTCAGATACCTCTTTCAAAGTCTTGCTTAGGTCACCCCTAAGCTGCAAGAACCATAATCTGATAAGCTTCATGTTTACTAATGTGATTTTAGAATACAAAATGTTTTGAAATTTACCGCGGTGACAAGGGCGTGATAGGGCTGTGCGGCAAAGTAGGTGAATGAGCTGCCACTGTCAAAGACTACTTCCATTGGCCTAACACCTAGTGACCGGCCACCAAAGTATAAACTTGCAGAGCCAGGGGAGTAGTAATTCCTGGAAACACAAGGTTTTGTCAGACCAGAATAGTGATTCTTGTAGTACATGGTTATAACAAACTAAATGTGAGAATTACAACACCAAATTCATTCTAGAGAACGCAGTAGGATAGATATCCTGCACAGTTAAGAGTTGCAGACCTTCAACTCAACAAAATGTACAAGGAATAACAAGAAACTGATTCATCAGGATTGGTTACAAATGGTTACAAAACGCAATGTGTACAAATTTTGGTGATTACAAGAAAGTTTAGTGTGGCAACCTGTATCCTACCTTCGTCCACAATTTTAAAATTAAATAGGTAAATCTAAACATTAGGACTTATTTATCTCAAAATGTCATTTTCTCTAGTCAAACACCAAAATATGTGATAGTATTGGTAGAGAAAGCTATTAAGTACTGTAAACCTTCTTTGCTGATAATTTCAGATGTCAATAAAATAAAACTCAAGAACAATAGCACTCACCGAAATGCACTTCGAGCCATGGGAGCCCATGTTGCATGTGAGTAAGGCACGAGATTATCCCCAAAGAAGAGGAAACCCCCTCCTTTAGAGCTGAGGCAGTGGCCAACCACATTCTTGGTGATCCCATGCTGCTTGAGCTGTGAAAGCAGGCTAATTGATCCAGTCCCAAGACCAAGAACACCGTCAGTGGGCGCCACTTCACTGCTGCTGCCAACCTGTTGGTCATAACCACACCTGTACAGATGGTAGCAACAATAAAAGACCAGCTCAAGCAGCTCATTACAAAGTTATATACCTAACAAGATGCAACTAGCATACCCGAATGCAAGACTTGGGCGGACAACGGAGGTGTTTGCAAGTCGGAGCGCGAAGTTGTCGTTGACTAGAACACCGATGGATGACCCCTGATCAGCATATCTAATCTCATAGTCACACTGCTGCTGCGCTGAGTCACAGTTGTGCCTCCCGTTCAGGCCACCGTGGAGGGATGCACATAACGGATCCACACACGGCACAAGCTTGTTCTTTGTTGGTCGGTACAGCGGGTGGGGCACCTGCACCAACCAATACACTGGTAAGCAACATCACAGACTGAATTGCAGGTCAAACCAATACTGATCCTGTTGCCTGACTCAAAGATTTGGGCTAGAAAGAAATATTAAGTACTCGGTGATGTCATGCAAGATTAAAGAAATCACCAAACAACAAATCCTGAACTGGCCAAAAGCCACACAGGACATCCAAAACAATGTATCAGGTTTTGAACAAAAACTAGTGCCACTTAACGATTAAGGATACCAAACTTACACTTCATTCCAAAAACAAAAGGGGGACAAAACACCAAACTAATAGAACGTTATGCTAGAAAGGTAACAAGACATTTGTTGCATTATCTTCAATCATAACATAAGAATTTACGGATTGGACTAAATTTAGTAGATTCAGTGCCTGAACAAGGAAAACGTTTGAGCTCAACATGTTTGACCAAAGTATTATCAAGATCCAAGAATGAACTTTAAACAATACCAACACCTGGACTGGCAACAGTCAACAAATATAGAACTATGACAGTGAAACAATATCCCACTGCCTCATAGTCGCACCAAAATCGGTGGCGAGCCGAGATGAACAACAGAAGGCTGAGGAACGCACCTTGGAGCAGCTTACGCAGGGCGCGTCGCACTGGAGCCAGGTGAGGTCGCTGCCGGTGTCGACGTCGAGGAAGTATTGCCGCGCCGGGTTACCGATGCTCATGGCCACGTAGTACAAGCTGCACAAGGAAACAAGCCAAGCACACATCAATAAAAAATAACAGTTATTTTCCTTCCCACGCATCAACTTGATCCATCCATCAACGCTAATAAACAAAACTGATTGACGCTCCAGCCAGAACAGAGCAATGCACGCGGAAATCTACGGATGAGACCAACGCTCGCAATCAGTTGATTGGTTCTTGGAGTCCGAGATTGGGAATGGGCGGAAACAAGTTGGCTGACAGGGAGAGGAGGAAGGAGAGGGGGGACGCACCCGTGCGGGTAGACGTCGCCGTAGAGCGGGAAGACGGCGGAGGACGCCGCCTCCGGCTCCGCCAGCCCGCCCCTCGCCGGCCTGTCCGCCCTCACCGCCGGCGCCGGCGCCAGCGCCAGCGCGAGCAGCAGGACCGCGAGCGGGCCCCACCTCGCGGCGGCCATGGGCGCAGCAAGTGGGGCACAGAGCCTGGGAAGGGGAGCGACCAGAGCAGACAGAGCGGGGAGGGAGCAGAGCACCTCGCCTCTTGTCTCCTTTCCCTTTCTCTGAATTTTCTTTTGGGGAACAGCGAGAAAAGGGAATTGATGGTGAGATGGAGGAGGGGAGGCTTTATTTATACTCGAATGGAGGAGCAGTGAATTGACTTGGAAGTTTCTGTGGACTTTCTCTTCTGGATGCAGGGAAGCAAGGAACAGAAAGGGTTTTTCAGTTGCCAACTTTTCAGGGTTCTGAAAAGGAAGAAACTTTTCGGCTCCACAGAGGTAACCTCTGTCCTCGGGAAAATGAAGAATTGGGGTCAGGGAGTAGTATATTTGTTGTGGTGAGATAGCTCTTCCTTTTGTGTTGGTTCATTGGCTCTGGGGGGAAAAGGGAAGAATTGGAGTCAAGGAATAGTATATTTGTTGTGCTGAAATTGCTCTGCCTTTTCTATCGGTTCATTGGTTCTGGGGAGCAAGGTATTGCCTGGCTCATCAGTTTTGTATCAGGTTAAATGGACATACACGCCAAATTAATTGAGGGTATCTTCTAAACTATGCAAGATTAGGCTAGCATCAGATCATACTAATAATTACTTGTGTTGTTCATGGTTACCAGAAACCAACTTAGCAGTGTGTGATGTTGCTGTAGCACGTGCCATTCGCCTTGGTTCAAGGAGAAAGAATAAAATAAAATAAAGAATAATCTCCTTGTCATTTTCACGAGGGAGGAATTCAGTGGTAACCTATGGGAGTGTTAGTCATCAATGAGACGTTGGTAACCGTTTCGCGTCGTTATCGAACTGGTAGGGAACCTGCCTCACCATTGGCTACTGTCTATTGACTCAAACCAACTTCGTATACAAAAATGTTTGACAAAGCTGATGCACGCATGGTAGCTGCCCGGCACCTACGTAGAAGATCGGAGCCTAAACTGACAGTCCAAGTGCACAGATTACAACATCATAACAGTGATCAGCAGTAATATTATACAGTATCTTAAAGATACGACTAGTAAAAATACTGCGTTCTCTGCTATCACCGAGACAGTTTTACAGTTGAAGTGATTCCCTGATTCTGTCACAAAGGGAGGCAAAAACAATGGAGCCCGAGGTGAAACCAAAGATACAGTAGTACATACTACTACTCCTTTGTTCATTCTTGTTTTCCTCATAGAGAAAAAGAAGGCACAGTATTCCTTGCTTTGTACAAGCACTGATTCATGCACAAACCTCATATATTGATGTTTCAAGGAAGAAGAGGGAGCGCGTCCTAGTATATTCCTAGCCTTTGCACCCCATCTCGTCCGTCCGATCCTTTCTCCAGCCCTGAACTGAAAGCACACGTTCTGATGAGCGTGCGTGGGGCAGGCAGCACGAAACAAGGCCGGCCGTGTGAGACTTTGCCATGAGCATAAACAAAGCATTTCTTCTTTGCCAATAGCGAAGCAAACAATGACACGTCCTCGATGGATTTGGATTCCTCCTCTGCTTCCACTTCAACGTTTTCTTCTCCAGATTGAAGACGACGAAGAGCCTTGCCATGGAAGTCTTGTTGAATTGACCGTGACCTTGACCCACGGTAACGTAACGTCCATGTCGCCGTGTTTCTACGGTTTGAGGATTTCAGCATTGGATTAATTCTGCTGAAATTTGACAGTGACCTCACCGTGATCGCACTGAGAGAGCAGGCTTACGTGTCATCTATCAGTGCTCAGGCCCGAAAGATGGCCCAAATTCTTTACCGGCCTTACTGCTTGTCGCACTGGCTGAGATGTCGCCGCTCGATCTGGACTATATGATCTCTGATTACGGCCCATTTTCTAGGTTGTCATCCGTTGGCTTGCCCATTCGAAGATATTGCCTTTCTGGGCATGCCAATTCGGCCCATTTGGCTCAGTTGTTGCCTTACTGGGCTTGTTCATTGGATATCAATTTCACTAGTTCCATGTTAATAATGTTCGGCTCCTCAAAAAAAAAAGTTAATAATGTTCAAATCTCCTAAACATTAAATTCTCAAAAAAAAAGTCTTCTCGACATTAGCACGCCACAAACATGGGAATGCGTGGGATTTTTTAGATCAAGACTGCCCTGTCGGGTGAATGCGTTTATCTGACAGCAACCTTAATTTAAGCCCCTCCTTCCTTGACAATTTGTTTTGTATAGTTCAAGTATATAAGGTTTATTTGTCCCAGCATTTTCTGCCTACACATGATAAATATTGGTTTCTCTATACTATTCAAATACAATTTGAGTTGCAGTGAAGCTGAACCTGAACATCTGCCGCTTTACAGTGGACGGTAGTTATACATGCACACCACCATCCCGAAGATATATCCACCGAATGCAGTTAAGCCAAAGATTCAGATAAAGAATACACGCGGATTCAATTACAATTAACTTTCCAAGAGAAATTAGCAGTAATTACCTTAATCAGGATGACATTCTACCTTTTCTATGGACCACTTGGCCACTAACAACATCAGTTTTGTCTCGCACACAAAATACAATGGAAAACCTATTGCTGGTACAACTACATAAGTTATTGTGCAATTGAATTACAGTGATCAATGATCACAAATCAGGACTACGCCTAGGAATCTGTGAACATCCAAAAAAACTCATCCTGTTAACCTACATTTGAATTGTTCCCTGAGGGTGGTCTGAATAACTGATGGTGATTAGGAGTTGCCGAGTTGGGCATCCCATGGTTAAACATGATGTTGGGTCCTGACGGTGACGTGCCAGGATTGATTGCTGAGAGCGGCAGGCGAGGCCCGAAAGAGAGCATCTGTTGCCGTTGATGAAGGAGTGCCATCTGGGGATGCCCCTGCATGTTATTGGTGTACATTGCAGGCATGCTGGCCTGAGGCATTGACCCTGGTATCAAAGGCGGTCTAGGGCTGGTAGCCTGACTCATTGGATTTGAAACCATGGTGTTACTGCCTCCCGGCATATTTACACCTGTGGAAGCGAACCGGGCTGACATCACCCGAGCGCGCTGAGCTGCTAGCTGCTGCCTCGCCAGCTCATACCGCTCACTTTCCTTCAAGAGCATGGTCTCGACCTCAGCAAACTGCTTCAGCTTCAACTCCAATCTCTTTAACTGCACATGAGTGGTGGTAAACGATAAGAGTGACAATAATGAAAAGAAGATTAATAAAGTGTTGCATGTCTGATGTCTCCATGAAAATACTGAGTTGATAAGTAGATCAACATTTGTTCTTTGTCCAGCGTATATGAATTTCAAATGGGTAAATAATAAAAGGAGTACAAAGACCACACAATGACAGAAGGCTTCTACCGAAATATTAGTTTAGCAGCTGGTTAACAGAACAGGGTGGTTCAGATCTCAAGCGCAAAAGGTAAAAACCTATACCGAACTTGGTTGGATCCTCCTGATCATAACTAGAAGACAGCGTCAACCAAGGTCTTGGAGAATTATCTAAAAATATAATGGCAGATTGATTTTGTCCTGTCAAATTAAAAAGGGCCAATTGCATAACTGACCCTGTTCTGGAGTCGAATTGCATGTTTGGCCTCATCTTTTAGGATTTGCATATTTGACCCTTCTTTTTCAAAATGAAACTTCCGTCTGACCATGTTTTCGGATGTCATCAACAGCTCCCGTTTTTAACAATTTAAAAAATGAAAGCAACAACTGGATAATAGAGGGGCATGGAAAAGACCAATCTACCCTCTCTAGTCTCTACCCTGCCTCTGTTTTTTTTTTCCCTTCCCCTTCCCTTGTGACCCGTAGCACAACTCTAACCCTACCTCCTTCCCCATCCCGGCGTTGTGACCAAGAGAAGAAGGCAGCTGCGGCGGGATGCGGCGCGAGGGCGAGGGTGGGCTGCGGCGCGCGGCGAGATGCAGCGCGGCGGGATGCGGCACGGGAGCAACGCGCGACTGCTACGACGGGAGCAGTAACTCGCACAGTTTGTCGCCGTGTTGACTGGGTCAGATGAATGGGTGCCCCGATGCCTCGAGCTCGACGACCTGCTTTGGTTGCTCATGCACAATGCTCCCAAAGCTAACATAACAGAGACAATGCCCCCACAGTCCACACCTTCATCCACCTGGCCTCCGCGTAGCCCGCGTCGTATACTAGCCCCACAATGGACTATACCTTGTGTGTGTATGCATATAGACTTGGGCACTTGGCTATGTTAATAATTAGATTTGCAATTTGTAGGGCAGTTAACTTAAATGCAACTCAAATGTAGTATCATTTCCTATGTGTTATTTTTTGTTATTCAGATACTCAAATTATTGCCAAAATGCTGCTGATTTTTCTTTTAAAAATTTCAGTCAAATTGTTGTTACAAAATTTAAAAATGAATTCAAACTGCTGTCAAATTATTCTTAAATTCAAAACTGTAGCGAAATTCGCTGTCACAAATTTGGTTAAAAAAATAAGGCCATTCATGCAGATGCCATCAAAAAGTAGGATCGATCGTGCAAGGGCATGAAGGTCTTTTTGTCATGGACTTAACACCATTAAGGCATTAAATGGTACTAATGGTCCAACGGAGGCTTCGTTTTCAAAAAGAAGGGTCAAATATGCAAACCTTTTAAAACGAGGCCAAACATGCAATTCAACACCAAAACAGGGTCAGTTATGCAATTGGCCCAGTTAAAAACTACCAGTATAAAGAATCAGTTCACAAAATCCAATCCTTTCACCTGCATGGTTCTTTTTTATCATGCTAAAAACTTATTTTCATATTTTCCTGTCCGGTCAATCTTAAAAAGAAAAAAACAAGTATACATTTTGAAGTAAGATTATTGAAAGATATGAAAAAGAACTCATGTCAAGGATGCTTGGGACTCAATTTTTTGTGAGGGAGAAAGAACAACAAAATATTCTTCTAATGCTACATTTTTTTCAATTAAGAATCATGTTTAAAGAACTCCATGAAGTCATAAAAATACAAGAGGACCACAGCGAAAGTAACTAATACAGAACTATACACAAGAAGTTATGGTAGTCACCATCACAACAAAACCGCAACATACTCAGTCATCGAATTGCAACAAACCTGATGGTTTATAATGGTGGCAGATAATCTCTGTATTTCGCGCTCCTCCTGATCGGCAAAAAGTTTGGACTTTAACGCTGCTGCTGATAAGCCACATATTGCAGCATTTTTGACAGTTTCAGGAGAGATGGATGACGAGGGACCTGTTTCAGAAAAAAATATTAATTGTATTTTAATCTCCTGCAAAATAAGATTGAACAACAAATAGAACTAGCAATTTGGGGGACAAGGCAGTCACCGTAATCCGAATGAGCAGCATGACCCATAGACCCAGTGCCTTCTGAACACATCCTTAATAGAATGAAAAATATCATGTTAAATGAGAAAGGTAACTACAGCAATGCGCCAGTGAGACCCACACGGAAAAAAATCCAGTATCAATATACAAAGTTAATGTAAAGAAAATGTTGAATTCATGCATTATCATCGAGCTACATGGTGGAATATAAGAATCAATAAATATTCATTAAATGACCAATGCATTTGCTGGCTCACCTGGCATCGTCTCTTGTTAAAACAGACAACGCTGCACTTGCACAGGATGCTGCGATTCTTGGTCCTACTGAAGAGGCCACAAATGCAACCTGCAAAACATCTCTGAGTATGAATACTATGACCAACTGACCAACTATATAGTATCGTACTACGACAGATTAAGTGTTTGACAAATAGAGAACAAAGACACCAACTAGCGACCATGACCAGCAAAGAAGCGGGAATTTTTTAGGAGGCCATTCACAAAGTTTCGCATTTATCTGCTCCTCTAGTCGACCTATATATGATGTTTCTATGTCCCACCCATTGGGCCCTGTTGGGAGTTGTCATTTACCACTAGCGTATGGTTACAACAAAAATTTTTTATCAAAGGTACAAACATGTATTCCAAGCAACACTACTTGCCAATACAATGTTGTCCCCAGAGCTCCTGACCAGGTACATCCATATATGTGAGTTGAAGCAGCCATTCAATAGCAATAAAGCATGTGTTTAAAATAAAAATAAGAGTGCGTATCGAAAGTTAAAAAGAAAAAAGAAGAAAAGAATAGAGAACTATTAGGTACTGCAACTTTCCACAGATCCTTGTTCAAGCCCTTTTCAAGTTTGACCAATCAAATAAACTATGATAAGGTATATAATCATGCCTTGAGTCAAGTTCTAAACTGATACACCATTGACATATGGATTAGCAGCTGCAGTGTCAAGGTCATAAACTACAGCGCAATGGCCAATGTCACAAATGATTCTTAGCCATGATAATAAGGACTGTAATTCAGAAACTAAGACAAGAAAGTATAAATTTCTGCCAAGATGAACGCACATCACTACAGGCCAAGATAACACATCCATCTAAGCCAGAGCATTTAGACATTAACTCAACCAAAATTGAACAGAGCAGTGGAGCGACTTTAAAAACAACAGACTCACCAGTGACATGACCGGGTTAGCAGATTCGATGAATGGAATCTGGTTTCCAGGTTGGCTACTTTGAGGAAAGCAACCTAAGAGAACAAATCATCAGTCAAAAATGGAGGAAGATACGTTTTGCAAACAAAAGCAGAGAGATTTGCTTGTCAAACAAATATTGAGGACACTTGACATACTGCCGTTGGAATCTGAATGCAAATAACCATTGCTTTCCATTCTGGATGGAGTAGATGCTTCTGGAACTTTAATGTTCTCTAACCAACTATCTTCCACCGGAAGACGAATAAAATGGTGAATACATTGTGCCTTTGACTTTGTTCCAACATGCTCTGCAATATTGTTCCAGTTGTCATTGAACTTTTCTATGCCCTCCAACAACAGTAAAGTTTCCTGATCAGTCCATTTGTCGCTGTCAGTGTGCGATCCTTCATTATCCCCATCCACTCTCTGAAAATCTAAGCTTGAGTGCCCAGTAACAAATCTTGCATCGTGGAAGCAATCCGAACAGAGTGCAATGTCTGCCTGCTCCATTGACAAAAGAAAGCAATATAAACTAACACAGTGGTCGAAACTATAGATACCAGTAAACTTCTACCTGAACAGAAATTGGAGGCCATACAGTATTAAATGCAAATCAATCTTAAAACTCGGAGCACCAATATGGAATATATCTACAGGACAGATAATCATTAAAAAATGGTGCTCTTAACTCCTAACCGATCAATTCAGATAACTTGCTGATAAAAGAAAATGGTACATCAAAGTCAGTTCATATAGAAGGCTGCAGAGCATGCTAATTGCATATACTCCCTCTGGTCATAAACACATTTCAGCATCTTCAAATGGCAACTATCCTCTGTGCTAGGGGACTGTTCTGCTTGTAAAAACTTTTTGCACTTAATGGAGAGTGTGCACCTGCCTACGTTTCAGCAAAAGTGGAAAACTACTTTGAAACAATGTGTCCATGAAGGGAGTATTTGAAGATCCTATTTCAATTGCATCAACTGTTACCGCACGTGACGTGTGCACTTCGGAATGTAAGCTGTTCATAGTTCATACTTGGATAACCAAAATCCGAAATACATTTTATCCCCCTCTAACATGGTGTTAACAATTTTCACATCAGTTTGTTGGTAATATGCTTTGGATGATGCCTCCATAAGAGGTGTTTGAACCAAATAATGAAGTCTCTATTTTATTTGATCGTACTAGGGCTGGCACAATAGTTGACAATCCAAATTACTCACTGAGCTATCAGGTCAGAACTGGATCGAACTACAAACTGAATATAATTGTCTTAATCAGCTCCACCTCACATAGAGACAGTCCATCCACATGCTAAAATAAATTCTAAGTTTTGAATGTGAGATAATCAATAGCATAGTACGATCCTACAAATGAATGTTCTGAATCTCATCCAGCAATGTAAACGTTGTACCCTTTATATGCTTCCAACGAAAGCAGGAAACAAAATTCTACCGTTAAAAAAAAAAAAAAATAATAATAATCCAGCAATACAGGGGTATGATTGTGGAGGTCATTGCAGGAATCCTGAATATGTAAGGAAAGTAAAGTGAAATGTATCTAGTGGCAGTTATGATTGTGCATACCTCCTTTTGGGATTCATAGTGCGTGTCGGTCAAAGGTTTTGAGCAGAAATTACAGAAGCTTTCTGACAAGTGCTTCCAGATCTTCTCATCCAGATCCGCAGGATCAACATCGCCATTTGCCACCACCGGAGCAGACGAAGTTGAGTACGCTGAAGCTATATCCTCAGCTGGGATACTGCATTTTGGCCGATCAAACAAAATCAAGCCATCAATTGATTTCATCGGTGCAGATACCAGCTGCAGCTCTCCCTGTTGCCTCCTCCTTGATCAGCGACGCTGCCATCCTCAGGCCCCGGTGAACAGACCCGACTGCCAGGTAATTAATGATCCCCCAACTTTCCAAGAACCTGAGTATCCTACTCAGGTCATACAATTCAGCCGTGCTTGTGACGAGGCCCTGGCACTCGGCAAACACAAGCCGCTTCTCTGGCCGCTCCAGATACTTTGCAATCACCCTGTTTCTCATCATCATGTACTTCTCGGGTGTGTGGCCTTGCGACTTTCCGGAGAAATATTGCGGTACCACCTGCCTTTCCAACCTGTGCACCGTATTCGGCACGAACCAATCTACAATTGCGAATTAGCAGAGACGCCGTCACCAATTTGAATTAACAGTGTGTTTTATAGGAAAGGTCGCTGACAAGGGGTTCTTTTTGGGTGTGAGGAAGATAGATACCTGAGTGCCTGGGCACGATGTGAAGTTTGCCGTAGAACTGCTTGGGCACCCCACGGCCCTCCATTTGGGAAGGTGGGGTGCAGACATACGTGGACGGCTTGTCAGGGTCGTTGGACAGGGACGGGTGGTCCGGCAGCATGGCGGAGATGACCTGTAGCTGCCCGTGCGAGATGTTCTCGAGCGCGGGCGGCGCCGCGGCCGGGGCGCCCGCGGCAACGGCGCGCTCCGCCGCGATGACGGCGAGCACCGAGGGGTGCGGCCGGCCGACGGCGCGGCGGACGGCGGCGGGAAAGGCGGACACGAGCTCCGCGGAGGAGAGCACCTCCGCCTCCCGGGGGTCGAGGGTGAGGTCGTCATCGCTGCCGCCGCCGCCGGCGGCGCGGGCTAGGGTTCCCCCGCCCCCGTTGGCGCGGGGCGCGTCGTCGTCGCCGTTGGCGGCCGCGGCGGAGTCGGAGTCGTCGGAGTTGTCGGCCGCCTGCTTCGACGGGGAGGGGTTGGCGGCGCGCTTCCGCTTCCGCCACTTGGACCGCGAATCTGGGCAGGAGAAGAAGAGGGGGGTTGGGAAGTTAGGGTTCTGCGGAGGGGGGAAGCGCGAGAGAATTGCGAGGCGCGAATGGGTGCCGCGAAGGGCGGGCGCGTACCTGAGTTGGAGGAGGCCTTGCGCGGCATCGTCGCCGGCGCCCGCGGCGGCGGAGGACGCGGGGACGGGAGGGGAGCTCGGCGCGGAGTGTGGTGTGTCCGCGAGTGAGGGGACCACGGCGGTTGGTCCGGAGGCACGTGCGAGGGGTGAGTGGTGCGATCGAGGAGCCTTCAAACTTTCGGTTTGAATTTTTCTACTATCAGCGTGGTTGAGTTTGAGCAGGAGTTCAACTTCATATTAGTTCAATCCAACTGTTCAAGTGCGCTCGCTCATTCAGGCCAGATGGTTCAACCAATCTTCCAATGTGACGAACAAAGAGGATATAGATATAGGAGTTAACGATTGTGGGTTGTGGATATTGGCGATGGCGATGTCAGATGTAGGAGCTTCCTTGGTTCCCACTACTAATGTCAGTATAAGGATTTCATGCTAACATTCATTACTTGACTAATGTGGTGGATGTGTTGGGTACGAAGGGAAATTTGCTGAACATCTTATATAGGCCCTGTATTCTTGTATTTTTGCAACTTTTAGTGTAGGAACATAAATAGCATTATGCATCCATGTGGTGCCTTGTTTGTGCAAATCGTACTAAATTGATTGATTGAATGAGATCTACCTTTTGGAATGCATGAATTACTTAGCTAAGTTGTAATCTTACCATACAAGTCTTTTGAAAGCAGTTTTTCTTATTTAGTTGGACATATGCATATTTCCTGTTCAACTCACATTTATTGATCAGTAAACACATGACCAATAGCGCATATCTACTGCTCTCTGGGATCCAACCAGGGCAGATCACCGATGATTCAACATTAAGGAATTGAATAATGTAAACACATTTATTGGTCAGTAAACCCATGAGTAATAATGTGCTGTCATGTTAAGCACACAGATGACAGCTATGCATGTATCATGCTGCATGCAAGCTACATAGCCAGTGCCGTGTTCACGATAACAAAAACCTGATCATAACGGCCTCGGCCGAAACCAGAAAGGAAATTGCACAAATCAACCTGAAAGGGTTCTCATCATGTCAGGCACAATTCAGTTGGTACATAATTGAGTTTTACCCATCAATCAGAAAGGTACTGAAAACAGAACATTAGGTTAAGGGAGGTTAGCCTTCGGCAGCATGCTCAGAACAGATGCTAGATAATCTAGCCAGCACTTACAAATGATGGTCATAACCACCACCATTCCTCTCCTAGGGCTACTCTCAGAAGACCAACCCTTGTGGCATATTGAAAAGAGCACGGATAGTCTCGCTGGCGACATCCAAAAGCTGCAAATACTCGTCTGCTCCATCAACTAAGCACTGCAGGTTCCACCAAACGGAGAGGGGGAAATGAGTAATGTTATGGCATAACAAATATGGAAGTGTCAGCATGGTATAAAGGGTAATTCTAAAATGTCAGTGTGCCAACATTAAGTTATTATTGCTAAAGAAGTCATGTGGAGCATAAAATAGGAGAGTTAGTTTGCCCTTAAAGAAAATCTACTATTTATTCCCAAGGATCCTACTCTTCTTTCAACGAATGTTGCTCATGATAACAAGAAAAAAAAATAGAGGAAATACATAATACTATGATCCTATAATTTCAGCAGGACAAACCTTATCAGTTTCTCCAAGCTTTTTACATATTCGTGCCTTTTGTTCATCTGGAATATCGTCCATGCTAACAATCACATCTAGAAGCTGAATACAAACATTAGTTAGCGGTACTGACAAGGTGAAACAGCATTGCCAGGTAACTATACTATGGCAATATAAAATAAGATTAAAAGAAATAACCTGTGCTATCAGCTGTGAAACTGGATACCCTTCTGCAATAATGTTGCTAACTTCCTTGTTTGCAACATCAAATTCACCAGATCTGCAAGCTGCAAGCAATGACTTGACCACATCGTCAGGGATAACCTGAAACAGAAAACCAACATGATAAATGAAAGAGAGAAACATGCAGCTTTCAAAATGTTTGCTCAGATAACCAATTCCTTGCATAGAAGTTTATCGTGATATAATTTTCTTAGGAAAAAACACAGAAAATACTCTTTCACCTAGAATATCTGTGTTGGCACTCCAGCATCTCCGAAATAAACTTCCGGAACCATTTTACATTGAAATAATTGTGTTCATGTCATGTAGCATTTGAAAAATAAGGACCAGGTGTTCGACAGTATGGACTGCACATGATGGCTTGCAAGCACATTTCAAGAAGCAATTCAGCTTGATCATTCATAAAGTGAAAAACTACTTCCCTAGAATTGATAAAGGTTTTTTGGTTAAATGCTCTTCAATTTTCTAGTTTTTTTCTACTTTTGGTTTCCCTTTTGTACAGTTTGCAGAGCTTGCTGATCCTGTTCATTACAAAAAATGTATGATATATGTGTGTGAAACCTTACTGAAGGCTAGAACAAAATCTACATTACTAAGCACATGTGGATAATATTTATAACCGCAGGCACCAAGCAAAAACATAATGTTACTAGACAAAATAGAAACTGTCGTTCCAACATCACATAATGCAGGAAGTGGAAACTTCTTCATATGTGACAAGCATAAGCCTCTAATCAAAAGAGGAAAGCAAAGGGTGCGGTGGTATACCCCAGAAACACTAATCAAGTCCTTGGAAGAAAGTGATGATCCATATAAGCGGGCTGCACTCTGCACAATATATGGAAGCATGTCAATTTAAGGTAAACGGACGATAGCTAAATGCAAATGAGCAAACTAAGAAAACTACCAGACCTGAAGATAGGTAATAGCACGACGAAGATCGCCTTGAGAAATAGAACTTAGTGTGGACAGTGCCTAATTTGAAATCGAAAAGCAGCCGAACATAAGTAAACAATAAAAAGCATTGAAATAATTGGCTTTACAATACTGTTATTATACAGGATGTAAATGATCTACTCCTCGAGACTGAGCATAGTTCAGATAAATTGCAGAAGCGAAACACTAGGAGTACCTGAGCATCAAGGTTGAGTCCTTCCTCATTGCATATATGCAAAATGCGGTTGCTCATCACTTCTTCTGAAAGAGGCTTGAACCTAAATTTTGCACATCTTGATGCAAGGGGCTCTATTATCCTGTATTACACATTAGGATAGTAAATTACATAGATGCAATACTTGCCCCAGAGTGAATATAATAAAATTAAGATGAAAAAATACCTGCTAATATAGTTGCATATAAAAAAGAATCTTGTCACTTTGGAGTAAGTTTCCATAGTACGCCTCAAAGCATTCTATATGCAGATAAAAATGATCAGCAATTCTTATTACCATATGTATAAGCTCTGAAGCATAATGGTCAGAAGAGTGCTGTGTGTGCCAAATACCTGAGCATCTTCTGTCATGGAATCAGCTTCATCTAGTATGATAATCTTGTATGGTGGGCAGGGATAACCACTAATAAGGTAATCAAAGAATGAAAACTAGTCAAGATATAACATTATAACTATATCAGACTGAAATTGGAAAGCTTCCTAATTTTATCGAGCCTTACGCCTTCTTTGCGGTACCAACAGCCACAGCAGCAAAGTCCTTGATTTTTGTCCTCACCACATTAATTCCACGATCATCACTAGCATTAAGCTCTAAAACCCTTGACTTGTACAGCTCTGGACTGCATTATCAAAGTTGTCCAGAATACCATGAGTACATAAACCTAAGAAGAAATTAGTAAAAGAGACCAAGCTAAGCAGGTTGATACCAGTTCTTAATTAGATCAGTGCACTTAGTGAGTTGGAAAGAATGTATTTTGCTATTTTGCATTAACCGAATTAAATCTGAAATGGCTCACTCAGACACACATATATTTAAATGTTTAGAATTCTATTGCATCACAACTGTGCCTGTAGAAATTGCTTCCTTTTTTCTCACTAGAGTTGACAGGTGCCTATTAGTTCACGCAAGGAAAATAAGATAATAGCTGTGAATATATTGCAACTGATTCTAATCAAGCAAGAGTAATGCAGTTTAAAGTCATCAAATGTTCAATCATCAGGCTGTGATAGATACTAGAATACATATTTTATAAATAAATAATCCTTCAGTAATAAGAATAGAAAGTTCACGACACATAATTCAAATCACTGGCCTGCACCAGCAAACCATACATGCAACTAACTATTGTTGTGTCCAGAATTCAACCATGATCAAAAATTAACTTTTTACACTATCAGAACATCTGTCCAGTTTTAGGATCCTACAGAAAAAGCATGGCAATTTGTACAAATTGCAAAATGATTCAAAATGTCAATACTTATAAAAACGTACAGCTTTCCACAGGACAGAAGTACTTTCATACCCAATACATAAAGTTGCTGAGAGAGGATGTTTTAAAAGATCAATGACTACAATGAAAAGAATCCTCTCCACCGAGCCTTAGAAAGGACAGGGTACGAAGGTATCACAATTGCCGTTCACAATTGCCGTTCACAATTGCCGTTCCTCTTGTCATCTTTTCTTAAACCAATTACCATACTATTGGCATTGCAGAGAGATTAAGTACAACAGCAATGAAGACACAATGGCAACAATCATAGCAGAATGCGCCATAATCTCCAGAGATTAAGTACAACAGCAATGAAGACACAAACAAAAGAAACGGAAATGCAGAGAGAGAGAGAGAGAGAGAGAGAGAGAGGATACCCATATAGCTGGTGTGCGATTGCCAAGGCGGTGGTGGTCTTCCCCGTACCCGGTGGGCCGTAAAACAGCATGTGCGGCAGCTGCGAGGGACCAAACAGCAAATGAGAAACCTCGTAGGGGTATCCCCGAATAAAAGCAAGAACTTGGGGGTTCGGAAATGGGGGCTAGGGTTTAGCGCGCGCTCTCACGTCGGCGGTCTGGAGGGTGTTGGTGAGCACCCGGATGACCTCCTCCTGGTGCGCCACATCCTTCACCTGCCTCGGCCGGCTGCGATTCCAGGACGAGCAGCCACGATTAGGTAGAACGTCGAGGCTTCCATCGAAAAATCCCCAAAAAGAACAAAAATAGAGGGGCGGCGAGAGGGGGCGGCGTCTTACTATTTCTCCACCCATGGCTGCGACGTCGGCACGAGCGGCGCCATCGGCTCCTCCTTCTCCGCCGCCGCCGGTGGCTGTGGTCGCGCGCGCGGGCTGCTCCTGCGTTTCGCGCGCTGCGATTTTTGGGGCCTCTTGGGAGCTGGGGAGAGGGTTTGGTGCTCTTGTGGGCTTGGCCATTCAATCGCGCGATGCATCACAAAATAGACAGGTTAGATCTCGGCCCAGTACAGGCCCAACAACACAAAGGCATGCGCGCTAGCGGGACCTATGCGTAGCCCGCCCGACGGGATAGAATAGCTTTGAGATCCGTGCGGCTAAGAATCCAATGGTTGTCGTGCGTTGCGGGCTGAGGGATGGAACAGTTGGGCCACCGTGGCAGAATTCTATTGGAGCGGGTGAGAGGAGAGAGGAAACGAATTGATTTTCAAATTTCAAACGTATTTTTCTCCTAAATTATAAGTCCGTTTTTGAATCCGTTTGAACTAACATATTATTTAGAATTAATGCTACAAAATGAGATCCAACATGAATATTTTTTAAATTTTTTTAATTCAAATTATTTATCAACATTTTGAATGTACTATGTTAACATTTCTTTTGTATTGTGTCAACATTTTTGTTGTACTATTTCAACATTTTTTTCAAAATGTTGATTTCATATCTAAAAATATTAAAATAGATTTAAAAAATGTTGATTTTTTTATTTTAAAATGTTGATGATTTAGTTGGGCTAGGTTGTTTAACGGGGTGTTCGTTGCACGGGGTCTAAAATTTAGAGGGTTCTAAATAAAAAGAATCTTGTCATTTAAGAGTATTAATTACAAAACTAACTGCAGAGTCCCTGGTCTAATTCGCGAGACGAATCTAATAAGGGTAGTTAACACATGATTAGACGATGTTACTGTAGCATCGTTATAGCAAAACATAGATTAATTAGCCTCATTAGATTCATCTCGTAAAGATGTACCCATCTGTAAAAGGTTTTGTCATTAGATTTTATTTAGTACTCTTAAATAATAAGATTTTCTTTGACGTGACAGGTCTAAATCTTTGATGGGCTATTGAGCCGTTATATCAGTTGTTAATTGTAAGACGCCCCATGCACTCCTCCCGCTCCTTGGTTTTTGAGTTCTTTGACCCTGATTCCCTGAATCAGTTTAAGGCCCCTTTTTTTTAGGGATAAGATTAAGGCCCGTTTGGCATGACTTAGTACATAGCGAAAAGTAGCTTCTTAATCTTGCTTTCAAGTTTGATTATGAGAATCCTTGATAGTATGCTATAGTCACCAGGAATACAAGGCTGACGCCTCTACCATGTTCGATGAAATGCACACAAGTGAATTTTAGCCGTGTTTTGATTTCGGTTTAGAATTTACCGATCAAGGGTGATTGAATGAAAATCAGTAAACATCGGTTGCTTTCAGTTCAATTTTTCTTTTTGAAATTTAAATTAAATTTGGATAAATTTATCAAAACAGCGGGTAACATCAAATAGTGGTCCCACCTGTAAAACTGAAATTCGCTGATTAAACGAAGAACCAAATCTCTATTCTTCTAAAACGTGTGTTTTTTTTTTTGCAAAACGGCCCTGCTATGTCACACTAATTTTCTCAATTGTTGGATCCCTCTGCTGGTGAAGAAGAACCATTCGGTTTGCACCGGATATATTACGACTAGGCCTTTCTAGAAACAATGAATGATATCCTGTCCTTCCACCTCTCCCATAAACTTTGTTCTAGACCCTTCGCGATGAACAAATTCTATTCTAGAACCTTCCAGCACCCCTGTAAGTTTGCAGTAAACCCTATCGCTGAATAGAAGAAACGGTCGCACGTACAGACGCACACGTTGTTGCTCTTACACCTCTGGCCCACAAAGAGTTAAAGCAACAGCTTATCTCAAAGACTCCAAATTTTCCAGCGATGAAGGAAGAGTTCTGAAACTTTTTAAAAGAGTTAATTTTAGGCAATTTTTTTCATATATTCAACATTTTTAAAAATAAAAAGATATTGTAATATAAAAAATATATTGCAGGATACATAAAAAAGTTGCATTCAAGATGACACCGAGCTGGATCCAATGAATATTGAAAATCCAAAGCAAGTAAATTTTTGAACTGTCATCTAACCAAGAATACGCAGTCATGTACTTTTGTAATTTTAGTTTTAAATAACAAGTGATAAACACAACTGCTATGTATAGAAAAATGAAGTTCCTAACATTCACAATGCCACTTCACATATAAGTGCTCATTTCAATTAAAGTTATATTACCTCAACAATTACGAAAGTAGCTTCTATGAGTTGAGTAATCTATCTTTGATTTATATACTCTCATGCACTGATGATGCCAAACAAAATAGTTCGATGACTAAAAGTCCTTTCCTGACAACCAAGATCTGACAATGGCCAAGAAGCAAAAACAGTAAAATAGGC
Organism: Eragrostis curvula; assembly: GCA_007726485.1. Taxonomy (NCBI): domain Eukaryota; kingdom Viridiplantae; phylum Streptophyta; class Magnoliopsida; order Poales; family Poaceae; genus Eragrostis; species Eragrostis curvula. Next base: position 34,570,308 of record CM017444.1, read on the forward strand.
CAAGTGAACTCTCTTTCATTTCACCTTATGAACATATATTGATTTATTTACAATTGATTTTTGATACATTTTTTTTGCACAGGTTATTTCCAAGCACTACTTACTATTGATATAAGTGCGCTAGGACTTAACTTCTTTTGCAAAAACTCAACTTTTGAGAAATGATGATGAGTCCTTTCTTATTTTGCACAGATTTATCACAACTCTTTTAGACCAAACAAGGAATACAGTTGTCGATAAATCTGCGATATTTTGCTATAAAAATGTAACTACTATGTTACATGCAATATATGTAAACTCTGGGTGAACACACTAATGCCGTGTGCCGCCTGATGTCACTGCAATCATGTACGGATAGTATAATGTTAACTAACAGCTAATCACAATATATGCTAAACATAGCCTTCTAGTATTTATAAAGGTCTTTTTTTTTAAAAAAAAAAGAGTAGGCCGATGGAGGGTTGACAGCTAACAGTGGCTGATTTTCCAATTGCCAAGTGTCATGGTCATGAGACAAAGCCTTGAAACTTTGCCGAGTGTCATGGTCATTACACTAGGCAAAGTGTCCATCCAGCCCTCATTTTTATTGCTCAGTCGCGTAAACCAACAAACATCACAAGCAATTCATATACATGACAACAAGCATCACATTCAGTTCATATAGCACAACCACAAATCCAGAAGTGAGCATCACAAATAATAGTCCACAAGTTTGTTCACAAGTTCGACAACACATAAATCTACAAGTTTGTTCACAACCACAAATACACCAATCACTAAGTGGGTGGGAACAGATTGAGACAGTGACGGGTCTTGGTCGTGAGGCACATCATTCGCCGCCACCGATGCAGGAGGATTCTGCACAAAGGAGAACAGATTACATGTGTGATACAAGATTACAAACAAAAACATGTTCTGTAAGTAACAAACTAAAATTGTCTAAGTTCTCTAAGTTTGTCTAAGTTTTCTAAGTAACTCTAAGTAACAATCTAAGGTTGTCTAAGGTAACCAACTAATTCAAATGAAATTATAGCAGTTCAAAAAAATATATGAAATTATAAGGTTCTGAAGAGACTCACCGGAAATGGGAGAAACAGGTGGAGCCCAAGGCATCGGTGGCAGAGTGCCACCCAGCTGCGCAAGCTGACTTTGCATGTAGAAATAGAACTGCGCCATCTGCTGCTGACTCTGCCGTTGGACCTCCTCAATCCGCGCCTGTTGCTTAGCCTCTATCTGTTGCATCCTCGCCTCCAGCTGCTCCCGTCTCCTCGTCTCTTCTTCAAGCTGAGCCTGCAATATTCCATCCAATGTTAACATGGAGTGCCTGCATCCTAATGCTAAAAATGAACAAACAATGAATAAAACAGAAATAACCTTGAGGGCCTGCGTCTCCAATTGTGTAACGGTCAGTCGTGGGCGTATGGTCGGGCGAGCGCTCGTGCTCCGTACTCGAATCTGGGGGAGCATGGGAGTAATGGCCTTGTCATTTAGCATCTCTCCTACCCTGGCATCAGCATCACAAGCCTCGATGCGTTGTCTGACGACCTCGTCTCTCACACGATCAGCCTCACCATGGTAGATCCACCGGGTATAGTTCTCCGTAAATCCATTCTTGACGAGATGTTTACCCATGACCTCCTTTGTTTGTCGTTTACGGTTTTCACAAGATCTACATGGACAGAAAGTCCGAGACGCCCCTTTAACTTTGGCAAATGCTTGGTTCAAGAAAGCTTCAGTCTTTTTAATCCACTCATCAGTACACGAATACGGACTTGGGTGGCCCGTGTACATCCACTCACGGTCATCCATCCCCTGCAATTTTCTAGTTTTTTTCTGCTTTTGGTTTCCCTTTTGTACAGTTTGCAGGCCTTGCTGGTCCTGTTTGTTACAAAAAATGTAAGATATATGGGTGTGAAACATTACTGAAGGCTAGAACAAAAATCTACATTACTAAGCACAGCTGGATAATATTTATAACCGCAAGCACCAAGCAAAAACATAATGTTACTAGACAAAATAGAAACTGTCGTTCTAACATCACATAATGCAGGGAGTGGAAACTTCTTCATATGTGACAAGCATAAGCCGCTAATCAAAAGAGGAAAGCAAAGGGTATGGTGGTATACCCCAGAAACACTAATCAAGTCCTTGGAAGAAAGAGATGATCCATATAAGCGGGCTGCACTCTGCACAATATATAGAAGCATGTCAATTTAAGGTAAACGGACGATAGCTAAATGCAAAAGAGCAAACCAACAAACCAGACCTGAAGATAGGTAATAGCACGACGAAGATCGCCTTGAGAAATAGAACTTAGTGTGGACAGTGCCTAATTTGGAAATCAAAAAGCAGCTGAACATAAGTAAACAATAAAAAGCATTGAAATAGTTGACTTTACAATACTGTTATTATATAGGATGTAAATGATCTACTCCTCCAGACTGAGCATAGTTCAAATAAATGCAGGAGGGAAACACTAGGAGTACCTGAGCATCAAGGTTGAGTCCTTCCTCATTGCATATATGCAAAATGCGGTTGCTCCTCACTTCTTCTGAAAGAGGCTTGAACCTAAATTTTGCACATCTTGGTGCAAGCTTTTTTATCCTGTATTACACACTAGGATAGTAAATTACATAGATGCAATACTTGCACCACAGGGCAATATAACAAAATTAAGATGAAAAAAATACCTGCTAATATAATTGCATATAAAAATGAATCTTGTCAGGCTGGAGTAAGTTATCATAGTAAACCTCAAATCATTCTACATACAGATAAAAATTATCAGAAATTCTTATTACCATACGTATAAGCTCTGAAGCATAACGGTCAGAAGAGTGCTGTGTGTGCCAAATACCTGAGCATTTTCTGTCATGGAATCAGCTTCATTTAGTATGATAATCTTGTGTGGTGGGCAGGGATAACCACTAAGGTAATCAAAGAATGAAAACTAGTCAAGATAACATTATAACTATATCAGACTGAAATTGGAAAGCTTCCTAATTTTGTAAAGCCTTACGCCTTCTTTGCAGTACCAACCGCCACAGCAGCAAAGTCCTTGATTTTTTTCCTCACTACATTAATTCCACGATCATCACTAGCATTAAGCTCTAAAACCCTTGACTTGTACAGCTCTGGACTGCATAATCCAAAGAGGACCAGAACACCATGAGTATATGAACCTAATAAGAAATTAGTAGAAGAGACCAAGCTAAGCAGGTCAATACCAGTTCTTAATTAGATCAGTGCTCTTAGCGAGTTGGAAAGAATTTCTTTTGCTATTTTTGCATCAACCAAAATTTCATCCAGAATGGCCCACTCAAACACAGATAGATGTCAATGTTTAGAATTCTATTGCATCACAACTGTGCTGTTTTAGGAATTGCTTTCACTTTTTTTTTCCTCATTAGGTCAATACCAGTTCTTAATTAGATCAGTGCTCTTAGTGACTTGGAAAGCATTTCTTTTGCTATTTTCGCATCAACCAAATTTCATCCAGAATAGATGTCAATGTTTAGAATTCTACTGCATCACAACTGTGCTGTTTTAGGAATTGCTTTCCCTTTTTTCTCACTAGAGTTGACAGGTGCCTATTAGTTCACGCAAGGAAAATAAGATAATTGCTATGAATATACTGCAACTGATTCTAATCAAGTAAGAGTAATGCAGTTTAAAGTCATCAAATGTTCAATCTTCAGGCTGTAACAGATACTAGAATACATTTTATAAGGAAATAACCTTTCAGTAATAATAGAAAGTTCACCACACATAAATTCAAATCATTGGCCTGCGCCAGCAAACCATACGCACAAGTGCAACTGACTATTGCTGTATCCAGGATTCAACCGTGATCAAAAATAACTTTTACACTTCCAGAATATATGTCCAGTGTTAGGATCTTACAGAAAAAGCATGGCAATTTGTGCCTATTGCAAAATGATTAAAAATTTTAGCATATAAATGGTCAATACTTGTGAAAACGTACAGCTTTCCAGAGGACAGAACTACTTTCATACCCGATGGAGCACATCAAGTTGCTGGGAGAGGATGTTTTAAAAGATCGAAGATTCTAATGAAAAGAATCTCCACCAAGCCTTAGTAAGGACAGGGTGCAAAGGTATCACAATTGCCGTTCCTCTTGTCAGCTTAAACCAATTACCATACTATTGGCATTGCAGATCATAGTATCAAGAAATCATAGCAAAATGCGCCATAATCTCCATAGATTATACAACAACAAATCAATGAAGACAGAAACAAAAGAAATGGAAATGCAGAAAGAGGATACCCGTATAGCTGGTGGGCGATGGCGAGTGCGCTCGTGGTCTTCCCCGTACCCGGCGGGCCGTAAAACACCATGTGCGGCAGCTGCGAGGGACCAAACAGCAAATGAGAAACCTCGTAGGGGTTTCCCCGAATAAAAACAGGAAATGAGAAACCTCGTAGGCGGTTTGGAGGGTGTTGGTGAGCAACCCGATGACCTCCTCCTGGTGCGCCACATCCTTCAACTGCCTCGGCCGGCTGCGATTCCAGGACGAGCAGCCGCGATTAGGTAGAACATCGAGGATTCCATTGCAAAATCCGGGAAAAAATCTAGAGGGGAAGGGAGAGGCGGCGCGGCGGCTTACTATTTCTCCACCCATGGCTGCGACGTCGGCACGAGCGGCGCCATCTGCTCCTCCGCCGCCGCCGCCGCCGGTGGCTGTGGTCGCGCGCGCGGGTGGTGTCGAGTGGCGGGATGCTCCTGCTTTTCGCGCGCTGCGATTTTTTGGGGCCTCTTGACTCTTTTTTTTTTTTTTTTGAGGAGAAGGGGCCTCTTGACTCTTGGGAGCTGGGGCAGTTCCCTGAACAGGGTTTGGCGCTCTTGTGGGCTTGGCCATTCAATCGGCCACGTACGTACATGCATCACAATACAGACAGGCTAGATCTCGGCCCATCACAGGCCCAACAACACAAAGGCTTTGGTGGCGTTCGTTCCGTTCCTTACTTTTTGAGTTCATGGACCCTGAAATCAGTTTAAGGCCCGTTTAGCACGACTTTTGCTTGGTACATAGTGAAAAGTAGCTTCTTATTCTTGTTTTCACGTTTCATTATGAAGAATCCGTTTAACTGATAGTATGCTTCAGCCACCAGAAGTACAAAGATGACGCCTACAACATGTTCACTGAAATGCACACAAGTGAATTTTAGCCCTGTTTTGGATTTCGGTTTAGAAAAATTTACTAGTCAAGGGTGATTGAATGAAAATTGGTAAATACGGTCGCTTTTGGTTCAATTTTTTAAAATGTTTTTGAATTAAATATGGCTAAATTTATCAAAAGTGGTTCCAAACCAAAGGGTAATGTCAAATAGCAGGTCCCGCCTGTAAAACTGAAATTCGCTGATTTTCACATTAGGCAATCGTTGTACCAGGTTTCTCTATCTCTCTCTCTCTATATTTTGAAAAAGTGCATTTTACTCCTCCAAACAATCCACTTTGTCCATTTCACCTTTTAACAAAATGATGGCTCACTTCACTTACCGAAACAATTTCATTTGGTGCAGTATATATACATCCTGCTTAAGTTTGTGTTTTGTGTTTCTCGGCCTACAAGTAGAATTTAAAACTCAATACTGCAAAAAGCATCATCCGATAGGAAAAAAGACATATTTTTTGCTAACAAATCTGTGAAAAATAGGTAGCAAAACTCTTTTTTCATAGCATTTTGTATCAAAGTTATCTATTCATATGTTTCCCCACAGGGTTGTTGGAGTTATTCATATGACATATGAGGATGATCGATTGATCAAGGAGGAGTGTTGGGAATGAAACTTGGTGATCAATATCCACAAACTAGAGGTTCAAAACAAATCCATAAACCAGAGGCTCGACAAACCCTTTCATGAGAACATCTCCAAAAGAGCCCATAAACTTTTCTTAAATAAAATAATGGGGTTCAATAAAAAAAACAATCTCCAACAACACCCAAAACTACCCCCTTTTTTTTTTAGATCACCCCAAAACTACCCCCATAAACTCTCCCCATTTGTAGCTACAAATGGTGAGAGATTTGGGGGGCCCATTCATTCTTTTTTTCAATAGAATTAACATTTACGTGGCCCGAAATGCTGACCAATCAAAAGTGTTTTGATCCACACTTTTAGGAGAGAACTATTGGAGGAGGGGAGAAAGGTGCCTTTCATAATTTTTTGGTTGCTCCAAAAAGAAGTTTATGAGGTCAATTTTGTGAGGAACTCTTGGATATGCTCTCAAAAGCTAACTATTTGGTAGAATGACTTTTTCATCATCCCATCTTTATAATCGGATAAATAACTGTTCATTGCCTACTCTTTGAGTCCCAGTATTCTCTAATTACTCCTAATATTTGTAGGAGAATACTTTCCTACCTTTTGCATCATCCTTGCCTCGCAAACGCTGCTATTTCCCTCCATAGAAAAAAATTGAAAACGTAAAAGCAAATGAAAAAAGAATGTAATAAAACACAAGTTTCGGCCGGCCATATATACGTGACGTACTTTAGATCAAGCGGCGGCAACGGGTCAGCAGCCAAACGGTAAATTTGGGATTCTTTGGATCGTGAACTGGAGTCCGGTTACATCTCTTCTTTCCTTTTCGCTTGCGAAATATTCGATTCTGCTGCCCCAATAAATAATGCATACATGGATTCCGATCGAGTTGTTTTGCCTTGTGCGTCCTTACCACGAAGTGTTTCGTTGACGCTCCTCGTAATCCCGAAGCCAACGCGCACATCTCACCGGCGCCGTTCATCGGCAGTTAATGGAGAATTGTACGCCGAGTCCGGCGGCCTACCTCCCCGACGACCTCGTCACGCAGATCCTCAGTACAAGAGTGCCGGCCAAGTCGCTCTGCCGCTTCAACTGCGTTTCCCGGTCGTGGCGCGCCCTCATATCCGACGTCGCTCACCGTGCCAGTCTCACGCAGACCCTGTCGGGATTCTTCTCCCGTTACAAGCCCAAATCGTGGGGCTTCGTCAGCTTGCCGACCACGTCGTCTCTACCTCCGGTCGATCCGACTATCTTCTTAAAGGCGTCGAGCGGCGAGGAGACCGAGTTGCTGGACTCTTGCAACGGCCTTCTCCTCTTGCGCTGCCGGTCACCGACCCGCAACAATGGCGTCGCCTTCTACGTTGTGTGCAATCCCGCCACCGGGGAGCGGGTAACCCTGCCTCAGCCAAGCACCGAACCTGGAAGTGTCAACGACAGGGAATTCACTAAGGTCGAGCATGCTGTGCTGGCCTTCGATCCAGCCATCTCCCCACATGATTTCCATGTGTTCCAACTCGTGGAGGAGGAACTCCAGTACAATCCTTATGTCATGGCAGCAGAAATCTACTCATCCGCAACCGGCACGTGGGTTCTAAGGGAATGCGCTTGCAAACCCCTAGGAGTATTCTTTGGCCACACCTTCTATTTCAATGGCTTCCAACATTTATCCTTTAGTTTTGGTGAGATTGGCTTGGTAGACACCACGGGCCAGATATGGAGAACCATTGACGTGAATTTTCCTGGCTGTTTGGGCCCTGGTTTCCTGGGCCATTCTCAAGGGCGATTACTTTACATTAGTGACTCCGATCAAGGACCTGATGCATGGGTAATCTATGTTCTTGAGGATCATGACCGTGACGAGTGGACCTTCAAGCACCGCGTTAGCAAACACGCTTTGTTTGGAACGCCACCAGACGACTGGGGTTGGCGACCAAGGTACAGCGTGGCAGCGATCCATCCTGAATGTGACTTGATTTTCTTCTTTGACAGGCGACGGAGCAAACTGAAGTCCTATGACATGAGTAAAGGGGATGTGTGTGTTCTCTGCACTCTCGATGAAGTTCTAGATCCTCGCCACCCCTTTTTACGATATGTTCCATTGTACACCAAGACACTAGCATTACCAGATGCGAGTTAGAAGCATGTGTTTCACAATTTCCGGTACTGGCCTCACATTTATTTTCATCTTTTAGTTTATATAGTTTTCAAATAACGTAGATGCCCCTCAAAGGACTTCGTCGTGTACTACAAGGAAATCTTGATATCCATACCATGCATGCATTCTGCAGATATATAAATTCTACAATTCGTTCCATCGGAATCTGTGACCGACTGCTCGCGTCCTCGGTGCGTCCTCTGTCCTTGGTCGTCCCAGCGGAGCTCCTCAACGTTGCCCTCCTAGTATTCCTGTTAGTTTGGATACATATCTCTTGTGTAGGAAGCATATCTTTTCCATGTAAATCGGATCTCTAATCCCCCTAACTTGTATGCGCCTATCCCATAAATATAACATGAACGCGGCCACGATTGTTGGCTGAGCCTTCCCAATCTTGTTTACAGCATGGCTCGAGGAAGGCATGACAATGGCAATGATGGCGTCGTGTGTCTACTTTTTTTTTGAGAAAAGAGAGGATCGTTATTGATTACTCAGGTCAGAGTTACATTCCCGGGCAATCAAATTCTCCACACAACTAGGAACCTGCATACGCCACACCGCGGAGTGTGTTGTACGTTAGCTAGCTGAGCGAGTTCATGAGCTACCTTATTCCTCCCTCTTCTAACAGCCTGGAAACAAACTTCCGGCAGAGACCTACCACACATTATCACTTCATCTAACAGGAAGCGAATAGCAGACCTATCAGGTATTGCTTTAGTCAGACTAGACACAACTACCTGACAATCAGACTCAACAATGGCCTTGGCGCGAATCCATTCAGCAGCGAGCATCACCCCTTCCTTGCAAGCTCTCGCCTCCACCTCCTCCGGCGATTCAGCATCAAATAGAACCCTCCAAGAGCATAGGAGCGGTTTTCCTTTATGATCTCGTATAACAACACCAATGCCAGCTTGTTTCGAATCCTGCGAAAAGGCACCATCAACATTAACTTTCACCCAGCCCGCCGCCGGGGCCTGCCAAGCCTCCTCCACCTCCTCGGGAGGCTTCGCTTGCAACCTGTTATTTTTCTGCAGGGAAGCACATAAGCCCACCACGTTCTTGCCTTTCAAGTCTGGCTCAACACCTTGCCGGATCATGAACAGCGTAGCTTCGTAAGATAACAGGAAACCAACAGAGTTTGCCACTGTCAGAAGCTTGTGCTGATGGACTAGCTCATTCCGCACGAACCATGTGCGCCACATCAACAAAGCTAGTTGTGCCCCTTCCTCCTCCTCTAGCCTCGCTAGCAGTAGCAGCAACCAGTCAGGTCCCGTGTACTGTAATGCGTCCTCTGGCGGCAGTACCCAGTGTTGGCGCATGGCCAGTCGTAGATTCTTTGCATGTCCACACATCACAATCGCATGGTGCTCTGATTCAGCTTCCATTCCACAAATTTCACATACATTGATCTGTTCTAAGTGGCGCTTCCATTTATTCAGTCGAGTAGGCAAACCTTGGCAGATCACTTTCCATACAAAATTTTTTGCTTTCTGTGGGATCTTCAACTTCCAGACCTTGTTCCACATAGGCCTCTCTCCAGATGGATGTGAACTCGACCCTCCCACAAAAGTCTCCTGCTCCTGTATACTCAACGCCAGTCTGTATGCACTTCTTACAGTAAATATTCCTGTCTTCTCGTAATGCCAGGCCAACACATCATTCCTACTTGTCTCTGGGATTTTCAAACTGATAATAGTGTCCACGTCATGAGGGAGAAAAGTTCTCTCAATCAGGCGAGTATTCCACCTAGACCCCGTTTCATCTCGCAGCTGTGATACCCTGCGGAGACGGCACGGACGTCGAGTCGCTGTGATCCTCAGTCCCGACTGACGCGGCAGCCAGTTGTGTCTCCAGAAATTAACACGCTCACCATTCCCCACACGCCAGATAACACCCTGTTTCAGTAACTCAAGCCCCCAAATGATAGCACGCCAAGTAGGAGAAATAACAGTTGGGAAAGCTGTATCGAGGAGGTCACCGTTAGGATAGTACTTTTTTTTAGATAATGGAAAAAAGGTTCCGGCCTTGACCCATTAGGATAGTACTTAGCTTTCAGAATTTGTGCACACAAGCTGTCCGGGTATTCCAGCAAGCGCCAAGCCTGTCGTGCCAAGAGAGCTTTATTAAAAAGCTTCATATCTCTGATATAAGTTTTCCTCCTTCCATCTTTGCCCGCCATAGCTTTTCGATCTGACCATCATTGCCCAGGCAATCCAGTGAGTTTTCCTCCTTCCATTCTTCGAGCCCCACCAAAAGTTCTTTATAATTTGCTCTAGTTCTTCGCAAACACCATCATGTAGCCGGAAGATACTCATGATATAAGTTGGGATTGCCTGCCCAACAGATTTGATTAAGACCTCTTTTGCACCGACAGAGAGCTCTTTCTCCATATACTGCATCATCCTTTTACCCAGCCTTTCTCTTATTGGTTGGAACCTATCAGATTTCATTCGCCCACTCGGAGTCGGTAAACCCAAATATTTAGGTTCAAAGGCCATATTCTCTGTTCCCAACGCTAGAGCAATATCATTTCTCCTGTCTCCATGAGTAATCTCACTAAACAATAAGGAGCACTTGGAAGCATTCACTAGCTGGCCTGTCGCTTGGCAAAAATCAGATAGCACCTGCTTGACTTTCAGCGCTTCATCAACATTAGCCTTAAAGAAGAGGAGGCTGTCATCGGCAAACAGAAGATGAGAAATCCCCGGAGCACGCCTAGAAACCTTGATCGGGGTTAAAGCACCATTGCCTATTTCCTTTTTCAATACAGCCGAAAGTGCATCAGCGATAAATAAGAAAAGATACGGTGAAAGTGGATCACCTTGGCGTAAACCTCGTGATGGTTGGAAGGAGTCTAAACGAACTCCGTTGAAGCAGACGGCATAGTGAACAGTGGTCACACAGCTCATCACCCACTGAACCCATTGACGTTGAAAGCCCAGCTTCATAAGAACCATTTCAAGAAAATTCCAATCAACACGATCATACGCTTTGGAGAGATCCAGCTTATATGCACAGAAAGTATTCTCTGAATTATTGTGCTGTTGCAAGGTGTGGATACATTCAAAAGCTATCAGAGCATTATCCGTGATTAACCGGCCAGGAACAAAAGCACTTTGGTTGGGGGAAATTATATCATGCAAAATCAGACGCAACCTGTTAACCATGCATTTTGAGACCACTTTGTATACCACATTGCAAAGACTGATAGGACGGAAGTCCTTCAGCTCTTCCGGATTGCTCTTTTTCGGAATCAAAACGATAGAGGTTTCATTCACGCCGTCAGGCATCTTCCCGTCCTCAAAAAATTTCAGCACTGCCTTGGTTACATCTTCCTTCAACACACCCCAATTACGCTGGAAAAATCGGGCGGGAAAGCCATCAGGGCCAGGCGCCTTGAGCGGCCCAATCTGGAAAAGTGCAGTCCCTATTTCTTCCTCTGAAAATGGCCTACAGAGATCATCATTCATCTGCTCTGTAACACAGCTCTCAAACAAATTTAACACACCATCAGACTGAATCGTTGGGTCCTTAGTATACACGGTTTTGAAATAATCAGTGGCCATTTGCTCCAGCTCATCTCTTTGTTCAGTATAAGACCCATCATCCTTCTTCAGTTTCTTTATTCTGTTTTTACGAGCCCGCCAAATCGATTTGCGATGGAAATACTTAGTATTGCGGTCACCCTCTTTCAGCCACATTATACGGGACCTTTGAAGCCATAGCATTTCCTCTCTATACAGCATCTCATCCATCTTCCGTGTTGTTTCCTCAATATTCCTCCTTGTATCGTCATTCTGCTGTTGGTGCTGCAGGTCGGCCAATTGTGCACGGAGGGATTCGAGCTCCTTTTTAACAGACCCAAACTTTGAGCTGCTCCAAGATTTGAGATTCCTCATGACATCTTTAAGTGCATCGGCAATGCCCCCAAGATCATTCTTTCTGGTGCAAGCATTCCACGCAGAAGCAATCTCACTCCCGAGTGACTCCTCCCGTTCCCACATGATTTCGTACCTCTGGCACCTCCTCCGTCTATCCACCTCCTCAACCTCTGCTGTACATAACAACAAAGGACAATGATCTGATCTTGGAGACACCAAATGAGTAAGCTTTGCATCAGGAAAAATGATCGACCAAGGCTGAGTTGCAACAGCGCGATCTAGCCTGACTTTCACGTTCCTTTCTGCATGTTGCTTATTATCATACGTCCATGGCAGTCCTTGGAACCCAATGTCTAGCAGCTCACAATCAGCAAGAACATCTCGGAAAGCCTGCATCTGACGCTCCGGTCGTTTGGATTTTGAAAAATGTTCATACTGCCAAGCAGCCTCGTTGAAATCCCCTATCACCATCCACGGCTCCTGCACTCTGGCTTTAATCAACTTCAGTTTATCCCAAACCCGGTGGCGGTTCTCGACACGTGGCTCCCCATACACAAAAGTTGCCCGCCACCATGGTTGGTCACATGCTAGTCGCACCAACACATCAATATGATTCTGGGAAAAAGACTGAACCACCACTTCAATCGACTCATCCCAATATAATACAAGACCACCACCCTTTTTGTTCGAATCGACACAGAAACACTTTTTCAAGCCGAACCTCCATCTCAGATTTGTCATTCTACTTTCACTTTGCCAAGTTTCTGAGAGAAAGAGCAGCACGGGGTTATGCGACCCAATGAGGGCGCAAAGATCGCGAACTGTCCGGGGGTTCCCCACCCCCCGGCAGTTCCATGCGAGTAGACTCATTGCTCCTGGTGGGGCTCGTCCTGAGCTCCCACCAGGTTTTTGGCCAACACACTTGTTCCAGTTTCCTTCTTACTTCTCTTCGCAGCATTCTCCTTTACCTGATCATCACCCGACCGTTCCATCTTTACTGAAGCTTGGGGCATCTCCACATCCTCCGTATTTCCCAACAGTAGCTTCGACGCCCTAGCATCCTGGACCCGGCCAACATTGCCAAGCCCCACAGACGATGTCTCACTTAGCTCACAGTCCACGCTCCCCTCCAGCCCCGAGACCCGGTCCTTCGCCATCAAAATGTTTGGCTCAGCACTAAGAGTAGGGCGGCCTGACTGTACAATTAACTGCATCACTCCATGTTGCAATGCCTCTTGGGTCTCAGGTGGAACCACAGTATTTGTGTTGGCCTCCCCCACTGGCTTCTGCTGTGGTTTATCAGCTGGCATTGATGGCCCGCTTTTCACATCATCATGTGTACTAGTCCCCGGGATCTTTGAGCTCCCAGATTGTGACAGGACCCTATCCCTTTGCGAGCCGCTATAGTTCAGAGCACGTTTCACAGAGGTCGAGGCTGCCGGTACCTTGATCTCTCTGGTTTGTGCACGCTTCAATGGAGAAGATCGCAACTCCTTTCCAAACAGAACTCCCTCCGGCACCAATCCTTCATCCGGGCATTCCCGGCGTGCATGCCCGATTCTCCCACATATAAAACAGAAATAGGGCACATTTTCATATTTCAGTTTGAAAGTAAGGATACCCCTGTTCGTCACCCTAACCACCAGCTTCGGCTTCAAAGGTTTCTCTAGAGGAAAGGCCACTCTTACCCTCAAGAAGTCCCGTACAGCGCCTCCCACTGTGACCACCTCGCCCAGCTGCTTCCCACAATTACGAGCAAAACCCGTGGTCATGTAATCCTCAGGAACATTATAGATACGTACCCACAGGTTTACTTTCTCAATGCTAACCTCAGACGGTGGAGTGAAGCCATCATAAGATACCACAATAAAGGCATCTCCTTTATGACGCCATGGACCGCCGTCTACTTGACAACGTCGCCGGCAATGGGTGAGGTTTAGATGCAACCATGTATCCAACTAAAAATTGAAAGTCTTACCAAAGTGAACCTTCATAATCATGTTGACACTATATGCATGGTGACGATGCTTTCAAGTTTTCTTATCTCGCATCAATAATGGAGCTGCGTTGTTTAGGCTGCTTATGTAACAAAGGTGATGTAATATGCTTAAATATCAATGAAATTCCTTTTTCGCAAAAGAAAACATAGAGACGATTGAATGTACATAATAACCTTGGTTAATTAATTAGATGCAAAATAAGTTCATGCATACATACTCCCTTCGTTTTTAAATATATGACACCGTTGACTTTTTTGTTACTTTGACCATTCGTCTTATTCATAAATATTTGTGCAAATAGAAAAATGTATAAGTTAATCTTAAAGTTCTTTTGATGATAGATTCAAAAAGATACATTTCACGTTAAGCAACTATTAAAAACGTCAACTGCGTCATATAATTAAAAACGGAGGGAGTAGTAAATAAACAGCCCAACCATTCGTAATAGATATACACTCTACCTGCGTCGAGACATAGCATTTTGGACTACCTAGCATTATATGTGAAGGTGAAATCATGGGAAGGACACTAAACTTAGAATAATATAGAAAAATAAGGCTTTGTAATAGATATAAAAAATGTAGCTATACAATAAGAATTCATAATTGACAAGTATATAAAACATTCATTTTAATCAAAATAATTTATTACTTTTGTAGTCAACAGAACTTAAACTAATGTTATCTTTTACTATAGGGCCTGTAGCCTAGTGGTCATAAGAGCCTCACTAGCACTTGAGATCTTGGGTTCGACTCTCCGCGGGTGTGAATTTTCTAGGATTTAACGACGTTGTGCTTTCAGCGGGCGGTTGGTAACGTGGTCGTCGACAATGAGGCGCCAGTGATGACATTGTCAATCTTGAGTATTTGCCGATTCAGTCTTCGAAAATACTCATATGGGTAGGGTTTGTGTACGTTGCGTTCATAATGTTGAATGTGCTTGCGATATGAGTGTTGAGTTGTACTGTGTAATCGCTCAAAAAAATACTAATGCTATCTTTTTACAGGCAACTATGCCTTCAAATATTTCAGATGAAAAATCTTGCCTAAGCGACAGTATGACAAAATAGTACATCAAGCTAGCGGTGGCAGCAGCAAAACTGCAAAAGGTAAAGAGCACGGGTACATCTTTTCTAGAGATTTGTTTGGATCGTGAACCGGAGTCCAGGTACATCTCTTCTTTCGTTTTCTTTTGGAAGAAATTGCATTTATTTTTGGAAAGATCCAGTTCCCGTGGACTATAATAATGTATGCACGGGCATATATGGATTCCCATTAGGTCTTGCCTTGTCCGTTCTCCGCACGAAGTCTTTTGTTGAAGCTCCTCGTAATCCATAGCCCAACGCGCAGCGCAGATCTCGCCGGCGCCGGTCATCGGCAGGTTATTGATGGAGGACTGCAGACCGAGCCCGGCGGCCTACCTCCCCGACGACCTCGTCACGCAGATCCTCACGCGAGTGCCGGCCAAATCGCTCTGCCGCTTCAACTGCGTTTCCCGGTCGTGGCGCGCCCTCATATCCGACATCGCTCACTGTGCCAGCCTCACGCAGGCCCCGTCAGGTGTCTTCTTCTCCCCGGAGTGGGAGTCAAAATTGTGGGGCTTTGTCAGCTTGCCGACGCCGTCGCCTCTACCTCCGGTCGACCTGGCTGTCTTCTTAACGGCGCCGAGCGGCGAGGACACCGAGTTGCTGGACTCGTGCAACGGCCTTCTCCTCGTGCGCTGCTGCTCACCATCCCGCAACAATGGCGTCGCCTTCTACGTCGTGTGCAACCCCGCCACCGGGGAGCGGGTGACCCTGCCTCAGCCGAGCACCGAACCTGGAAGTTTCAACGACGACGAACAAACTAAGGTCGAGCATGCTGTGCTGGCCTTTGATCCAGCCACCTCGTCCCATGATTTCTTTGTGTTTCAACTCGTGGAGGAGGAACACATGTACAATCCTTATATCACGGCCGTGGAAATCTATTCGTCCAGAACTGGCACCTGGGTTCGAAGGGAATGTTGGTCTAGGAGGGGCAGATACCTAGGAGTATTTAGCGGTCACACCTTCTACTTCAATGGCTTCCAACATTTCTCCATGTATTTTTTTTTTTGCGAGGGAACATTTCTCCATGTATTGTGGTCACATCGGCTTGGTAGACACCACGGGACAGACATGGAGGAACATTGACGTGAAGTTTCCTGGCTGTTCGAACATTGGTTTCATTGGCCCTTCTCAAGGGCGATTACTCTACATTGTTCACTCTCTTCAAGGACCTGATGCATGGGTAATCTATGTTCTTGAGGATCATAACCGTGACGAGTGGACCTTCAAGCACCGCGTCAGCAAGCAAGCTTTGTTTGGAACACCATTGGACGACTCGGGTTGGGAACCAATCTACAGCGTGGCAGCGATCCATCCTGAGTGTGACTTGATTTTCTTCTTTGACAGGCGACAGAAAAAATTCATGTCGTATGATATGAGTATAGGGAATGTGCGTGTTCTCTGCATTCTAGATGAAGAGCTACCCTCTTACTACCCCTTTTTACGATATGTTCCATTGTACACCAAGACACTAGCGTAACCAGATGCGACCTACTAGAAGCATGTGTAATTCACAATTTTGGGTACTGGCCTCACATTTATTTTCAGTTTTTAGATCACTGTTTTGAAATAACGTAGATGTCTTTTAGAAGATCAGGTGTAGTACACTGATGAAGCCCTACGATGCGGCCATTATATTAAGGCAACGTATCCTATGAGAACCAGGTTCGTGTGAGAACTATGAGAACTCCAATCTGGGTCACATGATCTTGATTCAATAGGGACGCATAGAGAGAGGTGGGAGGGAGGATTTGCAAAATCATTGCCCACTTTGCAAATCCCCCCTCCCACCTGAATTCATGCGCCCCATTGGATCAAAATCATGTGGCTCAGATTGAAGTTCTCATAGTTCTCACACGAATCTGGTTCTCATAGGATACGGTGTCTTATATTAATCCAGAACTTATCCAACACTATTTATATTATTTCAAATACTCATTAGTTTCTCAAACTTGATTAAATATCTACTCCTTATATTAAATACTCATTATGCAGGAGTATTTAATAATAAAAGGACAGTCTAGAAATTCATCTCTTAAATCATCCAGCCATCAATCTATTCTTCTTTCACTCCAAATTTTTTCCATCTCCATGGCGTCCCTCACCTGACCCTTCTGCCGAAATTCCTGTTCAGTCCGTAAGTGCTCAATGACTACGCATGCATCACTTTTGTGACTCACATTCCCTGCGGATCCACAAATGAGAACAGCTTTTGTCATCTCTTCTCTCTTGTTATTTTCTTTCCTCCTCCTCTCTCTCTCTCTCTCTCTCTCTCCATTTAATGGATTTGTTGCTATCCTAATCTTCCTTCTCTACCCTTTTTTCCTTTATAGATGCATATCACGATAGAGGGTAATCGCGGGAGGAGCAGATTGCCTAGCATGTTCTTGTGTTGCTACTGTTTTATTTTTTGACTAGTTGAATGCCCGTGCGATGCCACGGGAGCCGAAGATTGCGTAGCGGCGCATGACATCGCACGGCTAAAGATATACTAGAGCTGAAGATTGCATAGCGGCGCATGATATTGCACGGCTAAAGATATAGTTAAACTATAAAGATTGCATTGCGGTGCATGATATCGTACGCAAAATCCAGACCCTTCATTCATCTGTCATATTACATCTCAACCATCCGCTCTATAAAGTTTCATTTCCCAATCCCACTCCACATTTCCCAATTGCCAAACACCCTTAGTTTTCTTTTTGAGAATAATGTACCGGTACATATCGCCTCAAAAAAAAAAATTACCGGTACATATGGCCTAAAAAAATATATCCGTACATGCTATTGAACGGGTGGATGATTGTACGTGGATTTTGGGCCTACAAAGTCCTATCTAGCCCAGCATGGCGTGGTGGTTCAAACCCAACAAAAGCCCAAGTGATATTCATATGCAATCTAAACCCAGCATGGGATGGCCAACTGATATTTGACACCTCGTGCGAGCGACCTTCGATAGCAATGGCTAATTAGAATAATAATGGTAACCACGCACGTGCGACCCCGTCCTCTTGTATCTCAACCGCGACGCATCCTTCGATCTCCAAAAGACTGACCTGATTGGACGACTAACTTAACCGCGCACGCATCCCTGTCCTTTGTTTCCTCGTCACGATGCCTCGATTAAGCGACGCGACGATTTGAATGGCGATGCGACTGATGGCAAAAAATAAAACAGCTCGATCAGGAGGCTACAATTGGTTCGCTGTGGATGCAATTAGACAGGATGCAATTAGGTAGGATTCTTAGGATCCTACGTAATAGAAGGACGTATCTATATGCAAGTTTGCAGACTACTATGTTGATCGGGGATATGAAGATTGCTGCTGACAGGTTAATGGGACTTGAGGGTGCGGAAAAATGTGGTACTCTGATGCAAGTTGTGTGCTCAGAGTCCTTGCGTTGGCTACATTCTATTGACAATGATGTGAGCTCCTACAGAAATAGGGCGACTAATCGTGTTGGGGGTGGTTATGTCGACTTCTTGAAAAATAAATACTCGGTACGTATGGTTACAACGGTTTCTGAATTCAACAATGTTTAATATTTATGTTCATTGCTGTTTTACTGATTACGACATTTGAATCTCCCGTTACAGGAACATGGGATCGTTTTGACCAGCGGTCTTCGAAGTATCTTAGAAGAGGTTGCTTCCAAAGTTGGATTCGTGGTCTGTGCTAACAGTACTCGCTTTCACCAGGAAGATGACATGTTCATGGATGTCTTGAACCTTTACAAGAAGGTGGATAATATTAACCCTGTGGAATGTGAACAAATCAGGAAACACGTGGGTGAGAATCTATGTTTTGTAGGAGGATCGGCGGAAAACGTAGCAGGAAGCATTTCCAGTACACTTTATTATGCTATAAACATGCTCGTGGAACGTTTTGGTGTTTCAGTTCTGGATCTCAGCTACTGCCGGATGAACAGATGCTACTGGTAGCATCGAAGCTGTAGAAGATGAGCTCGGAGTACTGGAAAGAAAACTATGCGAAATGAGGACCATTGTACTATCTGCATCCTGCGATATTTTCAAAATTTTCTACAGAACGATCATCCTCCGGATGCATGGCAATCAATGATCTCCTTGGTTTCCGTCATTGATTCCTACTGTGAACGGCTGAAGGATGCACGAACCAGTATTTTGAAGAACAAGAATGCTGATTCTGATGCTTGAGAATAATGAAGTAGTACACAATTTGTGGTTAATTGAGTATTGTTGAAATTACTATTTGTCACTTTTTTATTATATTTTATTATTATATATGAACAAACCTGCCGAGTGATGCATCAGATTTGTGAGGACTTTCTTCACCTTCTTAATGTTTTCCCAATGATCAATGGCATCCATGCAAGTACTTGTTAACCATCGTCCGTTTTCGATGCCTTGGCAATGCAAACGCTTGCATATGTTGCGGAGGATAATTTCAGGACGTAGTCGTGGTCGATAACTCCGATCATGTCGCGGAGGCTATTTCCGTCCACACGTACCGATGCAATCTATTATGGCCAAAAAAGAAAAAAAAGATTATAACTAGCGCCTGGTTTATAGACGATGCTGTTCTGACTCCACGGAAGATAAACAGATAGTGCCTGGCCAGGTGCGCGTCTTGATGCCGTTTCGATTTGGGAAACGTGCAGGCGTTGGATTAATAGCGTGAAAATAGGGTACGCCGAGGGAAAATGTGCATCTCGAAGGTTCTACATCCCATTATATATATCGTAGCGTCTGAACCCTGACCAAAGCATCTCTTCCTGTTGACATCATCGCAAGATACCTTAGTTACGCCTGTGATTTCCAGCACTGGTCATGGAGGGAGGGAATAGGAAAGAGACTATGGAGGAGAAAGCCGCCGGCAAGCTAGAGGGAGGGAAGAGGAAAGAGACGATGGAGGAGAAGTTCGCCGGCAAACGTTCCAAGATCGACGACAATGAGGCACCTGAGGCGCTCGAGGAATCTATTCGCGCATCAATCGAAGAAAGTAAGTTCGCGTATCTAGAGTCTCACATCGTATTCATTATCATCCTTTAGATTGAAACACATAATGGATGCTCGGTTTAACATATCGTTTTTGGTACTAGGTCTATCGTTTGTGCTTGAGCCCATTGTATTCGAGTTGGGTGTTGTGCTCACCCACCTCCGCAGGGATGAGGATCAAGCTGTGAGGAAGGCTGGAGATTACGGGCTTGAGATGATCAAAAACGAGGATACTAAGGCACTCATGGTGCGTGTTCGTGCAATGGTTAGGTGGCTTAGCCGCGAGGTCAAAGGCATTGTGCATGAAGCAGCTAACTCCGTCACCGCCGAGGGTCTCGCTCAGGTCAAGAAGCATCACCCCGACGTTAATCTGAAGGATGATACAATTGATCCATCTGAAGATGATGTTGACGACGAAACACAAGACATCGCTGGCAAGCTCGACAGCGATCTTGGCTGGCCAGCTGCTATTGTGCGCTTCCGTAAGTAATTGGATGTTTCGGGTTTAGATCTATCTATCTATCAAATAATTTTGTATCGCTGTTTCATGTAGTCATTTGGTACGTGTTATGATTTCATGGGAGATAAACAGATATTGTTGGTTTTGAACCACCATTCCTTGCTGGGCGAGATAGTACTTCGTAGGCCCAAAGTCCACGTACAATCATGCACCTGTTTAATACCATGTACCGGTACATATTTTAGGCAATAATATGTACCGGTATATTTTTTTTGAGGCGATATGTACCGGTACATTGTTCTAAAAAAACAGGGGTGTTTGGCAATTGCGAAAGTGGAGTGGGATAGGGATTGGGAAATGAAATTTTATAGAACAGATGGTTAAGACATAATATGGTAGATGAATTAAGGTATGGATTTCGCATCTGATATCATGCGCCGCTATGCAATCTTCAGCTCAACTATATCTTTAGCCGTGCGATGTCATGCGCCGCTACGCAATCTTCGGCTCCCGTGGCATCGCACAGGCATTCAACTATAGAGATAGAAAAGGAGATGTCAATCGGGACTTGCCAAAACACGTGACGTTGGAGGTTGGGTTTTAAACATTGTTTCGCTGTGGAGTCTGGTGCTTTACTGGGATGAGTCTCTACATGTTGACTGCACTCCACATTAAGATATTATTGCGTTTCTACACCTGGTTTGGTTCTCAATTGTGATTTTACTTTTTTTTTTAACTTGTGATTTTATCTCTGTTTTTTCAAACTGAATAAAGAGTTTACATTTGTAGGTTGCAATTTTACCTTTGATTTGCTTCAAAACCAAGGGTAAGTTTTGGTTTTATTTTGAAAAACAGAGGTAAAATCGCAAAGTTAAAAAATAAGGAGTAAAATCACAACTGAGAGGCAAAATCACGGGTAAAAACACAATGCCCATTAAGTTAATCACATCACACACCAATACAACTCTAAAACAGGCAAACAAAAAAGTGGGAGGATGCTAATTATATTTTGGCGGGCTCAGCACAAATGCTGCAGCTCAGTATAGCTATCGGAATCGCCCTGATCACTGCCAAGAGCTGTCATTAGCTGATGGATCTTCTGATTTAGTGGACTCATAAATAATGTGAGCGCCACCAAAGGAGACAGCATCATGTTGACAGCTGTGTTGGAATAACAACACGCAACCACTCTCACTGGTCTTGAAACCTGTAGGGTCCATGCCCCCCCCCCCCCCCCCCCTTTTTTTTCTCTCTTCCTAGATGAGATAATTTATGTTTTTTAGAGTTTTTTTTAAAAGGTTGTAATTTATCTTCTCTTTTTTTTTTAGGACAGGAGGTGGTAAATTATCTCAGCAGAAAGGCCCAGATCATGCCTCGTAATTAAGCTAGGAAATCCTATTAAAAAATGAAGCTAGGGAATCCTTCACAGGCCTTTCGACAGACATATGCCTGGACATCCTATGTGTAGGGTGTCCTATGTTTAACATATAATAGATCGGTTCAATAACCTACTAAATCTGACCAGCTCAGCCCAACTTAGAGAGTCAACATTTCAAAACAAAAAAGTCAACATTTTTGTTGTTCTATTTCAATATTTTTTTAAACAAAATCAATATTTTTAAAAGAATGTTGATTGGTAACAAAAAAAATGTTGATATAGTACAAACAAAATGTTGACGTAGTACATTCAAAATATTGATGAAAATTTTAAATTTTAAACATATTCATATTGGATCTCATTTTGAAGAATCAATTGTAACAAACACGTAGATTAAAATGGATTTAAAAACAGAGTTACGGTTTAGGAGAAAAATACGTTTAAAGTTTGAAATTTATTTGTTTTTCTCCCACTTCCCACCCGCCCCAATAAGAGCGCAACACGTGTCGTACATCTGTGCTCTCCCCCTCAACCCGTAGCGTTTGTCAGCCGTTCGACGTCCATCCGCATGAATCTTAAAGCGTCTGATCGTAAGGATCCCTTAAGGCGGGCTACATATAGAATTGGCCAGACATGCTCAGTTAACCGGGACACGGCCTGGCCCAATCAACGCCAACCTCGACACCGTGGCTGAATCCCAACCACAGAGATTGATCCGACGGTCAAAACGACTTCAGACCCGGTCGCTATTTCAAATAGTGTCCGCCCCGCTGTCCTATCTGACCTTTCTAGGCGTGGGCTAACTTCGCACTCGGTGATAGCTACTCGTTCACCGGCATTCCTCCACTGAGCCCCGACAATACAACCGCCTCGACGACTCTACGCTCGTCGGATCCCCTCCTTGGCTCGACGCGACGAGTGGCCGTGGCCTCTGCTGCGCACCTCCGTTGTCTGGCCAACGGCGCCGCAGCGCTGGCAAACACGTTCCCAAGCGGGTAATGCCGGCCGCGTTCGTCCACGGAACAGTGGCGTAGCAAGGATTGAAACACAGGGTGGGCCGACTTTTTTTCCCGCTGCACAACAAAGTTGAAAGACCAACTTACAGAGAAGTTGGATAGATTAATAAAAGATCTTGCATACATAATAAATGAACAATATTTGTTCGTTACAAGTCTACATGATTTAAATGATAAAACTAACATAAGAGAATACTTTTTCTTATCCTTATTGAGCATACGCCTTCTATTGGACAAAAAAAGTCTAAATAATGTAATTTTCCTTTACATTAAAAAAATAGCCTACTCAATACAAGTGAGCAAACAATCATCTAAGAGACCATCACTCATACTGTTTGTCGACTGTAATTTTCCGAAAAAGAGATGCCATACCTTCATCTCTCTTCTTCATTTTCACTAGTATCCAATATTAATGTCCAATTTCACTAGTCTGCAATCTAATTCGACAAATCCTCATACGCATTGCAATTGGTTCAATTGAAATTGGATTGAATAAACAATGCATTACTCAGTTAGCAGTTGCTCGTCGTGTTGCTGGTGCCCAGGCGTGCAGGTGAACGGGCGCAAAATGACTCATAACTAGTGTGATCCGGCGCGCTTCGCGCGCCGCCTGTCTAATTATTCATTTGATAGTTTCGTTGAGAGAGTTGTTTCAACCAAATAGTAGAGGTGTGCATGCATTGGTAAATTTCATTGTCGTGATTCTAATGAGCCCTGCTTGACGTATGAAGTCATCGCTACTTGACGTATGAAGTCATTGAGAGGCTCGCTCGTTCTTACTAATGCGGCGTAAGCGTATGGGGACAATTCAATTTGGATTACATGACGATCAGAAATTTTGTGTAGCCTTTCAAGGTAGAAGAGCCTGGTTGTATTTGCAATGGAAAGAAATATATATGATGTGTACATTTATTTTTCTTCAGCTAGCAGAACATATATGATTGCAGTTGATAGATAAATGTTCATCGACCATTTGTAGCAATACATATATAACAGGTATCAGTTGATAGATAAAGGTACAGAATTACAATGGTCCATGAGATGCCTATCATCGGCATACCAGTCCAGTCATTGGTGCCATTAAACATGTACATAATCTACTGTTTGTTAAGCCTAACGAAACCAACAGGTTGTATTGTTCATCGAATGGTCATACTGTCGGAAGAACTCAGACTGATTTTTGTAGCAAGTGATTTATCTTCTGTGAAGCATTCATCATGGACTTGACGACGGGATGTGGGATTCATCTGCACTTGACTTTGAAACGCATGATAATCAGCTTGATTTCCTTCATGATATGCGTTGAGTCTTCGATGGTAAGTCCCAGTCAGACTATCGAGCAACAACAGGTATGTGCATATGAAGGTAAGACAGCAGCCCCCATCACCTACAAATTGTCAGCGAATATCAGCATTAGGAACAGTTCAGGGGACTAAGGCAGAAGGCATAGGAGACAAGGAGTGCTACGCGCCAACAATCGTTTACTTACATTCAGTTCTTCCTTTGCTGGCCAGAGGGGCTTCCACGAACCTTTAAGGGCCGTAGCGTCCAGGGAATGGGCATCCTTATCTCTGAATTCAGAAACTGAGAAATAAAGACTAACACAGAATGTTATAATGTTTCAAAATATTATAATGTTTCAGGGGAAGCAAAAGAGCACTATATGAAATTGTAGTAACCAAAAGGAGTTTAAAAATAAATAGAAAATAATCACACAACTCTGAGTCGATACTGTCTAGTTTCGAACTAAATATTATGGATATCCTAATATACCAAGAAGCAGAGTAGAGACTATAGATATTTCAAAGCAGATAAAAGAAATTGATTTTGTATTAGCAACAAGGTTTGTTTCTCAACGACAACATGATCAAAAACAATTTTAATAGCACAACCAGCAAAGTGAAGGATTCAAGTTTCGAAGTAACCCATTGCTGCAATTCATTGGCCATGTGTTATCCATGATTCAATACTCTAATGTGATCATTTAGAATACACAATAAAGACATTCAAATTTATTTTTTAAATCTCAAAATAACCCATTGCTTGTAGTTGTTGCACATCTGAACATTCACAATTTTATTATTGTATTCCTGATTGGCCTCACTGGTCTTGCCCAAAGAGAAAGACAATGAAAAGGATTTTTGACATTCCAGGTCATAAATGAAAAAAGATTGGACTGATATATAACTAAAAGTTGGAGATGTATCAGAGAAATCAGCAATTACTTTGACCATGCCAGAATCCAGAACGAAACGACCTAGGATGGCAGAAGGTATGCACAACAACAAGCCCATGGTACATGGTCAGAAGGCCAACCACAATGTAGATGGAGATTAAAAAAACAATGTAGATGACAATTAGAAATCCCTCATATTACACAAGGACTCTATCACTATATTCTCACATGAACTTATTACTGATCTATCCAAAATAACATTAGGAAAAGCATATTGCCTACAAACACAACCCTTGCACCAATCAAGATTGAGGCTGGTAGTACCTGCGCTTTTGCTGACCATTAGCACCTTAACCATTTGTTGGCCACTAGCATCACCAAAATGTATCCTATTGTGACGGCATGGACGTCTAGACCCCAACCAAAACCATGGGCCCCTATATCCAAAGCTCAAAATCCATAACAAATCGAATGAGAACACCACATTAAAAAAGGGGGAGGAAAACCAAGAAGTGGTGACTTTGAATTAATCGCACACTATAACTGTTGCATTGCAGGATCTAGCAGCCATCATCAACCATTATGTGCTAGAAATATGAAATAGGAAAATAAAATGCTGAACTTCTGTGTTCATGAAGTTGTTTCTTATCTTCTGCATTAAGGTATGCGATCACCAGAAGAAAACCACGCACAAAACACACCTGGAAGGTCTAACAAACATTCAGAACAAAAGGAAGAAAATGAGAGCACAGTGTATGCCAAAGGGGGAAGCATCGCATAACATAGGAGCATGGTTCAGTAATTATTTTCATTATTAAGGATTGCAGAGATAGTCTTATGAAAATATAGCTAAGCCGATCATGATAACAATATTGTATTCAAAAACCAACCATGATCAATTTTCTTACTAACATCTGAATTCTGGAGAAAAATCAGACTATTAGTGTGCTAGTGGAAACCATGTTAATCAAATGGAAGGATTATGTAATCTAATCCAAACTATATAAGTCAACGATCATGGTTCAGCAGGATCATGCGTTTGCTTAGCACGTGGAAGACAGCGATCCTCGAGGAAAACACATCTTAGAAACTGGTACAAAAAAAAAAAAGAAATTCCTTCTTAACAGAACACTGGTTCAGTATGTCAAGAAAAAAGGATACTCATTGGGAACATTTTAGACATAATCTAATAGAATTTGTACCCAGAGATATGTGAGGTAAAATAAACAAATTTTTTGTGAAGCTACTGATTCTCTGCTTTAGCAAAATTGCAGGTTCCTATAATGCTTAATCATTTTCAGATTTGTTTGGACACAGTGATCTGACAAGGATTCCCTTTAAAGTTTGTTTGGAAAAAAAATTAAAACATATGCATATCGATATATCAGGACATCCATTAATCAACTGAACCTCACACAAACTGTCACATGACAAGATGCAGCAGCACCCATTGCGCTAGGAACACTAAAGTACTTTACCGATCTTTTGCGCTAAAAAAAACTACATGAACAGACGTAATCATCAAAGACCCTATGGAAACATCATAACAACTGCACCAACACATCTGAACTTTGAGGACTGAAAAAACATTCTGACAAAGATGAAAATCGAAAAATAATTTAGATATAGAAAGAATAGCATACACATAGGAGAATGATTTGGTAATCTTTTATCGAAGTTACTACATCTAAGGAAGCTGATCATAGCTACAGCTACAATCATCAACATATTCTATAACTGCACGAAGGACTTACTGGTGAATTGTAATAACTACACCTATAAGCCTCACGATAGATTGTATGAACTCTGGCTTAGATCCTTAAGTATAAAATATCTGCAGCTACTACTCCATGGACCTCAAAGCTTTGAAAAAGAATTGAACAGCAAATCTATATTTATAGGATTATTTTCTAAAAATTAAAGATAAAAAGAGAAATTGCATCTAGCAGGGAGCATCTCACCTGGGATGTTACCTAAGAAAGAAGCTTTGCCTGTACTTAATGGAGCGACGCTGTTAAGAGTTGATGTGCACGGATGGAGCTCCTCTACATCGAGCACCACAGCAGCCACCTTCACTTCCCACCAGCCACAACCCATGAAGCAGAGCCCCTCCAAGTGAAGGCTGCACAAGAAAATATTCTCTCGATGTTAAACACGATGACATATAATAAATTTGAATGTTGCACCCATCCAACTAAACATAACGACACTATGTAAAGTCCAGGACAGGCAATAAATCAGAATGGCTACAACTCTCCACCTCACTTCAGAAATCAAATGCCAAATAATACCTCATATATTAAAAATCAGAACTAACTACACCCACTTGTTTTTTCCTTTAAAATACACAAGAGGCTCTCTCTGTTTTGAGTTGATGACATCAGGACAACACTTTTAGTTCATTTTTCAACTGAAAATGCTGTCCTAACAACATCAATTAATTCAAAAACAGAGGTAACAAACAATTTTTTTTTGTAACAGAAGCTGTTAGTTCATTGATCTTTTAAGTTAAGGTTATATATTAATTAGCACACAGAAACCACCAATTACATTTCAA
This sequence comes from Eragrostis curvula, assembly GCA_007726485.1. Classification (NCBI taxonomy): domain Eukaryota; kingdom Viridiplantae; phylum Streptophyta; class Magnoliopsida; order Poales; family Poaceae; genus Eragrostis; species Eragrostis curvula. Next base: position 34,597,780 of record CM017444.1, read on the forward strand.
CAACAATGCCAGATGGCTTGGTAGCATCACAGTGCAGAATTTTTCTACTATGAAGCAAATGGCCAAATGAGGCAGCAAACACCCAATGTAAGGTTGTTATCCTAGGCATCAGTTTCATTACTATTGGAATGTTTCCACATTTCTAATGTGTATCATGCGCAGATTCTTGTAACATTGCAAATATTACAATTATAAATATAATCATCAGAAAAGTAGGTGAAATGGCTTTTGAAGCAGGCACATTATCTAAACCCTAAAGGACTGCATGCATGAACATTTTATAGCAATGCATTAGCCTGAACTAAGAGGAAACTGGCTTAAATGCAGTTGGAGATTTTGATTTTTTTTTTCATGACATAAAACAGTAACTCGAAAGCAAATATTTATCACAAAACAATTCATAAACCTTACGGTTCATAAAGAATTCAAAACTGCAGTCAATGATTGTTGGAGAAGAAATTGTATCAAGTGTATCCACCATATCAGTTAAATATACTTGTCACAACGTGTGTTAACACTAAATATTGCTGCACCTGCGACAGGTTTCTTGTGTGGGCAACATTTTCATAGCTCTAGTATGCAATGCCAAAATTTTCATATGAATAAAAGAATACCATGGATTACCACAGACAAGAAAGAAACCAATCTCAATATTGGAAAAAGAATCACATGTCTGTTATGAATTTGACCTAAACAGCAGCCATAATCTTTTGGACAGTAAAACTTGTAAAAAATCCAGCGGTTTTCAGTACAGAAGAACATTCCACAGGACAATCATGAAGGATGGCTGGTTGTTCCATGTGCATCTGATTATCCCACAATTACCATCGAAAGAACATGCAATATCTTAGCATTTCAGCAATGACAGTTCTAAATTATTTCAGAGAAAATCGTGCCTCCTATAGTTCTGCCAAATCACAAATCAGTAGAGAAGGTCACCTGTAATGTGGATATCATGTAGTATGCAACTGGAACTGCAGTTTGGGAAGCATGATACACATCCTCTTTAGTTGATTGGAAGTCCCTCTCTCAACTGGTAGGATCATCCACACCACTGGTAACTCATTATATGTCCTGATCCTGCCAATAAAGATAAACAAATCAAATCATTGTTTAGTACATATGAGCAACATATTTTTTTAAAAAACCAATGCCAGGATCATGCAAAAAGGACACTTACACAGAATATAGCGCTAGCATTACCCACACCAAACCCTTGATGTAAGAAGCATACAGGCTGGGAAAGCAGCACAGAAGGAACCATGTTTAGGCAAAAGCAAGGAAAAACAACAGGGACTCAAAGAGAAAGCTTGAGCGAAAAAACTAACCTCGGATGAAACTTCATATGCAGCTGCAATATGAAAGAACAATCCTCAGAGGAGGTGTCTCTCAACCCTGTGATGCCAGTACCTAGTAAAGGATGTCAAAGAAACAAATAGTAAGTGGGGCAAGCTATGTCTTTTGTTTTTCAAAATGCAGGGGCTATTGAAAAATTAGATCTACTACCAACAATTTAAATGCTATTAATAAGCATCGGAACACATCAAACCAGAAAAAGGAGTCAGAGGCAATTTATATTTTACTTGTGGCTACATACATACTGCATACCATTTGCACCTCACATGTCCTACCAATCTGAATGCAAAGCTCACCTGCTAAAAAAATGGAATTGCCATCTCTTGATTAGGAAATCTGTAAAGCCATAACTAACCCAACGAAGCTCACATATCAAACAAGCAATCAATCGAATGACAGAAAAAAAGAGCAAGAAATAAAAAGGAGGGATGAGCAGTCACCTTGACAAACAATGAGAAAAAGGCTGTCGTACAAGCACCAAAGATCCAGATTTTCTCAAGCTTGAAAATTATGTGTGGATCATGGCATGGTGGTTACATACATCATGCATAACATTTGTGACAATTTGAAGGACGCAAGGCAGTCTCACATGTAAAGTAAACAAATATTATGACATAAAAAAATAACACCAGTGCTTTCCAATTGTTAAGAGGAACAATAATCATAGAAAAATATAAGATTTGTAATAAGGTACAACAAGCCATTAGCTGCACCATATGCGCTACAACTGCTATCGCCGGAACTTTGAGTTTATTGATAACATATCCCACAAAGATGGTGTTACAGTTAATAAACAGTCTACACCTAATTCTCAATAAGACACAACTACGTTGTTATCTATATCTAGAGGTTGAAACACTTAGCGCATGCCTGAGAAGCTTCCCTTCCGTTGGAGTAGAGCAACCTTAGCAGCAAGCACCTACCTGTCCCATAACTCTGGGCGCGCGGGAAACACAGGATGCAGTCATGGCATGGCGCACTGCATTGGTGAAGCTTCAGCTGCATCCAATGTAAGCAGATGGCACATCCTGAGGCTGCTCTCGTCCCTATCGCGTCTGTTCCCGTCGCTGCAAGCACTGTGAGCCCTGGTGCTGCACCAAACTGCTCCAGGAGCTCAGCCTCCTCCCAAGCCCCAATTAAAACTGAAGGGCAATCAAGAACAAAATCTGCAGTGCGCCAAAAGAAAAAGACCAATGAAACAACATGCGAAAAACAATATCAGCACCCTCCTCTCAATATTATGGAGATTAATATTGGCAAGAAAAGAAGCATAGCATCATGAACCAAACGGAAGCAGTTTACCTCACCAGTCACCACGACAGAGGGGGTCATGCTACCCATGGTTGCACGGTGGAAGGGGCCGCCGTCTCTCCTGCCCCCACGACAGAGGAGGCCGCCGTCGCCCCTGTCCCCACGGCAGAGGAGGTCGCCGTCGCCCTGCCCCCACGGTGGAGGCGGGACCCATGGCTGCAAGGCAGGGAGGGGGCCGCCGTTTCCCCTGCCTCCACAGCGGAGGAGGCCGCCGTCGCCCTGCTCCAATGGCGGAGGGAGAACTCCATCCCCCTACCGTGAGGCCCGATCGATTCAGTGGAGGGGAGGCAGCTTTAGGGCAAAAAGAAGAGGAGAAGTGGAGCAGAGAGAGGGAAGCGAGGAGAGGAGGCAGGGATGTGACCAGGGAGCACGGGGTTGGTGGCCTGCTCCTGGTGCTCGCTTGCGAAGGAGCGGAACGACGGCGCGGCGGAGCGTGCGGCGCGGCGGAGACGAAGAGATCGAGGGAAGGGAGAAACGGAGGGTCGGTGCAGTTAAAGCGGGGCAACCACTTTCGTACATTGGCGAGCGGGCCATGGAAGGAGAGAACGGCGCGTGGGGTAGTCGTACAAGGAAATTTGTTACCGCGCTCCTGTATTCACCCAGCCAACGCACACGCCCGGGATTAAGATCGCACGGTCAAAAATCTCAAATTGCTGAGAGCGCCGCTAGCGCGGCCCTTCTAGAGAAGAAAATGCTTCTCGGGTCGCCGCCACCGGAGTCCGGGAACCCTAGTTCGCCGCGCTCCGCTCTCGCATCGCCCCGCTCGGCGGCTTGGCCCGGCGTTCGGTCACGAGTCATGTGAATCGCTGGACCCTGTTTCTTTATTCTTTTTTGGAGCAATCGCTGCCTGCCTGGTTCCTCGCTCATGGGCTATTGGGCTGTCTCGGCAGTGTTTTCTTTTTCTTTGACATTGGTCTGGGTGGGCCGGCCCACCCTGTCCACCCTCTGGCTCCGCCCATGCCACGGAATCCTGTCACCGGCAACCATTTCCGTCTGGGAAGTCGGGAAGATGCATCCAAACGGATCCTTGAATTTGTATTTCGATTGTAGCCTCCTGATCGAGCTGTTTTATTTTTTGACATGTTGCTATTGTTGAACATCCAACCTCCATAAATTCCAAGCAGTCTACAGTCGCCAGAAAACCACATTGTTGACCGAAGGCTACCAGGGTGCCACCCCAACAGGTAGTTGCGGCGCCACCCAAGGAGTGTGAGTTTTTTATTTATATTTTATTCAAATAATTTATTTTGGAACTAACAAAAAAACTTGGCTATCGAGTTAAAATTCCACCATGAATTAGAATTGCTTTCACAAGCTGAGATAAAGTGGAGCTTCAAGTTTGCGAAAGGGTTTGTAGCCTAATAGTTACAAGAGCCTCCGTAGCACCTGAGGTCCTGGGTTCGACTCCCGGTGAGAGCGAATTAGTGGTAGGCGACGTGGCCGTCGACAACGAGACGCCAGCGGTGACTTCATCAGTCTCAAGGATATTGTGCGTTCATAGGGGTGAGTGTACGTGCGTTGTGAGTGTGCAAGTTGTATTGTGTAAAAAAAAATGATACAAAACTCCAGAATTTAAGTATTTAAATTATTTCAGTAATACCTCAACTAATAAGTAAAATACAGATAGAGGCATGCTGTTTCCTGTAGCAACGCAAGGGAAAATATCTAGTAACAGAAAAAGAACAGGAAAAATACAAGTTGCAATGGGTCAGCTGCGCAAAGTAAATGGGTGATTTTTTGGATCGTGAATTGGAGTCCAGTTACATCCCTTCGTTCTTGTTCCTAACTTTTGGAAAGGAACTTCATTTGTTTTGGAAAAGTTTCACGTTATGGTTTCTATCCAAATAAAACATGCATGGGCATATATGGATCCCGATTGAATCTTGCCGTATGCGTCCTTCCCACGAAATCTTTCATTGAAGCTCCTCGCCAACGCATAGATCTCGCCGGCGCCGCACATTGGCAGGCACACAGCGAATTGATGGAGGATTGCAAGCCGAGCCCGGCGGCCTACCTCCCCGACGAGCTGATCACGCAGATCCTCACAAGAGTGCCGGCCAAGTCGCTCTGCCGCTTCAACTGTGTTTCCCGGTCGTGGCGCGCCCTCATATCTGACCTCGCTCAACGTGCCAGTCTCTCGCAGACCCTGTCGGGCTTCTTCTTCTTCGAGCGTTACAAGCCCAAATCGTGGTGCTTCGTCAGCTTGCCGACCACGTCGTCTCTACCTCCGGTCGACCCGGCTGTCTTCTTAAAGGCGTCGAGCGACGGGGAGACCGAGTTGCTGGACTCGTGCAACGGCCTTCTCCTCTTGCGCTGCCGGTCACCGACCCGCAACAATGGCGTCGCCTTCTACGTTGTGTGCAATCCCGCCACCGGTGAGCGGGTGACCCTGCCTCAGCCGAGCAATGAACCTGGAAGTGTCAACGACAGAGACTTAACTTCGTTCGAGCATGCTGCGCTGGCCTTCGATCCAGCCACCTCGCCACATGATTTCCATGTGTTTCAGCTCGTGGAGGAGGAACACATGTACGATCCTCATGTCACGGGCGCGGAAATCTACTCGTCCACAACAGGCACGTGGGTTCTAAGCGAATGCGCGTTTAGGTGGGGCAAATACCTAGGAATATTCGATGGCCACACCTTCTACTTCAATGGCTTCCAACATTTATCCTTGGGTTTTGGTGAGATCGGCTTGGTAGACACCACGGGCCAGACATGGAGGACCATGGACGTGAACTTTCCTGGCTGCTCGGACCTTGGTTTCCTTGGCCATTCTCAAGGGCGCTTACTTTACATTGTTGACTCCCTTCAAGGACCTGAGGCATGGGTAATCTATGTTCTTGAGGATCATGACCGTGACGAGTGGACCATCAAGCACCGTGTCAGGAAGCAAGCTTTGTTTGGAACACCATCAGACGACTCGGGTTGGCGACCAAGGTACAGCGTGGCAGCGATCCATCCTGAATGTGACTTGATTTTCTTCTTTGACCGACGACGGAGAAAACTCATGTCCTATGATATGAGTAAAGGGAATGTTCGTGTTCTCTGCACTCTGGATGAAGTGCTGGACTATCGCTACCCCTTTCTACGATATGTTCCATTGTACACCAGGACACTAGCTTTACCAGATGCGAGCTAAAAGCATGTGTTTCACAATATTTGGTATTGGGCTCTCATTTATTTGCAGTTTTTACTCTATAGTTTTGAAATAACGTAGATGCCTCTCGAGTCTCGAAGAACTTCGTGTGCTACAGCGAATCTTGATTTTCGTACAATCCATATCCTGCAGATATATATAGAATTGGCTCATCCAATCCATGCTGCTTAGATACTTAGATATGGAGGGTACGATGCAATAAGCTAAATTATTAAAGAGTTGTCAGTTCGATAATCGATGGATGTTTTTTCTTTTACCAAAAGATCAATAATCACTAGCACAATAGAGGCCTGCAGTGACGCATGCATTTTTCAGAAGTGGCGGGCACCATTTTGCTCATTGCTACAATGGCAAAGGGACACCAGCAGCCTTCTACTAAGGATGATCTTGCTGATGTCACATGCGTGCGTCTGGCATTGGAAACTTCATTTTTGGTGATGGGCAAGGCTGACTGTCACCTCTGCCTCCCTGTCACCGGAAAGTGCCACTGGCTGACCCTAGCTAGGAATAAATATTCCTTCGTAGACTCTTCTTCTCTCTTTCTCCCGCGCAGTCGCCTCCTCTCGCCTCACCTTATCCTCTCCTGTAGTCCGGCCTTCTCTAGTCTCTTCCGCATGCCTCCACTATCCCCGCTCAGACTGCCGCCGCACGCCGCGCCATCTTCTTTCACGCCGACCTCACCTCTCCTGCCCCGCCCACCGTACCGTCCTCCGACCAACCGCGGCCGAGGCGGCGCCGCCGCCGCACTGCCGCGCCGCCTCCCACCGCTGTGCCAGCCGCCGCCCCCACGAACCCCTCCTTCTAAAGTCATCGGAAATGGAGCTCCTCGCCGCCGCCGACGCTCCAGGCAACCCGAACCCGTAACCCCGCCAGCGATAACTGCCACCCGCGCTGCGTCGCACCGCCCACCCACACCGCGCGCTCCGCCACCGCCTCGCCCTCTCGCTCCACCACCGGCGCCCTCATCGCCGCGTCGCGCCGCCCCCCTCACCCCGCACTCCGCCGTCATCTCGACACCGAGCTCTGCAGCCCACCATCACCCCGCGTTCCGCCGCCCACGCTAATCCGCCACCGGCGACTCATTTGACGCTCCGCCACCAGCGCGTGGGCCGGGCCGCACACGGACACACGTTAGCGCCACAGCGCATCCGGATGCGCCATAGACTTATCGCTAATATAATCAAGTTGGATTTGCAACAACAACCTTGTGCAGTTGCATGCTTCTCAAGTCTCAAGGCTCCAGTCATTCCAGCAATCAATTTTCGAGTCTGAAAAAGAAAGTCCGATTTTTGATCGAACTCCTTTGCCGTTTCTTCCGAGAATTCCATCTTTTTATGTTGAACACGGTATCCCCGTGGGCGTGGGCACTACTCATGGTACACGCAAAAGGTGGGATTTTCTTGCTTGCGGTCACCACAAGTTTCGTTTGTTGCGGTCGTTGCTATTTTGGGAAACCGAACAGGCTGTCGGAAGAAACGAGCAAGCGCACACGTACAGATAGAGTTGGTTTGAGATGGGTCCGTGCTGATGTCATCAATATTTCAAACTAAAAAAATCCGTAGACGGCAAACCGTGCATCCAAATGAAAAACCGATTTCACCACTGTGTTCATCGCAACGAGATCTTCAAAACTAGATCCCACTTGCTTATATTTTGACAATAAAAAAATTCGACACTAAAAAAGTTGCTGCAACTTTTCAGTTTGGTTGACCAATTTTTTGATTTGTTCCTCCAACTTTTCTGTTTGGTCGTCCAATTTTTTCATTTGTTCCTTTAACTTTTATGTTTGTTCGTCTAACTTTTTTATTTGTTTGTCCAACTTTCTTATTTGGTTTCAACTTTTTTTTGGTTGTTGCTCCAACATTTTGGTTTGTTGTCCAACTTTTCTATTTAGTTGTGTAACTTTATTATTTGTTTTTCCAACTTTCTTATGTGGTTTCAACTTTTTTGGTCTGTTGCTCTAACATTTTCATTTGTTAGTCAACTTTTTCATTTGTGGCTCTAATTTTTGTTTCATCATTTTTATCTTTTTTTAAAAAAAAATTAAAATATAGTGAAGAGGGGTCTAGTTTCGAAAGTTTCGTCGCAACGAACATAACGGTGCAATCGGTTTGCAAATCGGAAATTCGGTTTGGAATCTATGCTTTTTTCAAACAATGAAGCTTGTTTGGGGCTCGCTGGGCCCACAGCTGCCTGGCACGTGACGGGCGCGCTCTGTTGATGAGTGAAAGCTGCAGCTGGATTCATCATTACTCTAAGAGAGTTGTCATCCACCGTAAAATCCAGTTGTTGCGGTTAACCGCAGGCCAGACGTCCCCCACATGCCGCCCTAGGCTTCGAACCATCCGTCTCCTCGCAATTCCATGTATTTCAGTTCATCCAGGTTCAGGTCATGTATGAATATGAAGTCCAGGCCATGGAGATTTACTCTTCTGAAACCAACAAATGGATTCTAAAGGAAAGCAGTTGGGGTACGTGGTGGGTTCTCTTCATGGGTCGCATGACCTACCTCAATGGCTTGTTGCATTTCAACATCCCCTACAACGCGGTTGCTTCTGTGGATACCAATGGTGAATCTTGGAGGGTCACCCATGTGCCACCAAGAGGTGATGACAACAGATGCGTTCTCCTTGGCGCCTCTCAGGGACACTTGTTTTACATGGATGCCAATGATCCATGTGCTGAGCTGTCAATTTATGTTCTTGAGGACCAAAGCAGTGAGCAGTGGACCTTCCAAAGGACCATAAGTATGATGCCATTGTTCGGATCACCAAGGAACTTGCGAGGACAAGTGGTTTACAGAGTAGCGGGAATATATCATCCGGATGGCGATTTGATTTTCTTCTATGATCGGTCACGAGAGAGACTAATAACCTATGATATGGATAAGGGGGATGTCAGAGTTATTTGCAATCTCAAAGAAGTAGGATCAGAAAGGTCACCCTTTTTGCCATATGTCCCCTTGTACACAAGGGCATTAGCATCATTGGGGGCTAACTAGAAGTGCTTCGATACCTTGACTACCAGCATCAGATTTGCAGCTCCACATTTGTAAGTTTAAAATGTCACAATTAGGTCTGTGTTCGAAAACTCAAGTCTGGAGTCATAAGAATTTGTACTTTTTTTTTTTGAGGGCCATAAGAATTTGTACTTGACAAACTGACTTTTAGATTCATTTAGTTCAACTTCAAAGTTGGGATTCAATTGTTCGATTATAAACGATTAATTTTTGTCCACATTATTTTTTGCTCGGAGCAACCCAACCGCTCCAAACTTTCACATTGTGTTAGCATTTTCCTGTCAAAGTTTTGTAACCCAAATATCAAAATTCGAAAATCTATTATCGCCTCCTCTACATCATGCAAGTGCTGACTTTTTTTTTCTAAAAAAAATTGGATTATCATATTGCAATGGCTTTTCAAAGGTGCTTATTTGTTTTTGTTTGCTGACGTGGTTGTTAATTGCTAATAGCTTCATTTTGACGCTGTGTCAAGAGTATTTTTCTGTCGGTGTAGCACTTCTTCGATGGTGGCACCCCGAGACAGTGCGTGGGGCGCGGATCGGCTGCCTTAAGAGCCGTTTACGGCAGCGGGGAGTCTGTTGCTACAGTGATTTGCAGTAAACACTGTAGCAACAGTGATCGAATCGCTGTTCACTGGCACTGTAGCACCAGTGTTTTGTTTACTGTTCCTATCGATCTTGACCGTTCGGCTTCGATCCGACGGCTCGCATCCTTTAAAGTCACACTTACGGCAGGCGTCCCTCACATCAGGCGATCCTCTCTCCAGTGCGTGTGAGACCGAGTTCCACTCGTTTACTTTGTGGCTATACTAGTGATTTCTAGTCGGAATCGGTTCTCGTATCAAGGTTGGCATGCTCCACGTAAATCGATTTAGATTTTGTATTCGTGTAAGTCAAATTTTGTAGCCGTTGGATCTGGATCCAACGGACAAGATAGAACAAAAAATTCGACTTAGAATTTGACTTACACGCATACAAAATCTAACGGCTACAAAATTACAAAAATACAAACGGACACAAACACGCCGGCCGTCCGATCAAAATCTAACGGTTACAAAATTCGACTTACACGCATACAAAATCTAAGTCGACTTACATTAAGCAATTCCTTAAATACATACGTACATGGCAACAGATTCGATCAAACAACTGCGTCCTCCAATATACAGAACTGAGCGATCCGGATCAAGATCCTTTCGAGTTTTCATAACCAATTAAATACCAAATCAATATTCTTCGTGATGGCGGAGGAAAGGAGCCCGGTGAGCTTCCTTCCCGGCGACATCGTCGTCGAAATCCTCGCGCGGCTGCCGGCCAGGTCGCTGTGCGCCTGCACCTGCGTCTCCCGATCGTGGCATCGCCTCATCACCGACCCTGCCAACCGCCACAGGCTCGCACAGACCTTGTCCGGCTTCTTCTTCGCCGGACCACGCTTCTTCGCCGGCGTTTGTTCTCCTACTCATCCTCTGGTTGACCCATCCTTCTCCTTCTTGCCTTCCAGCTACAAGGAAATCAAGCTTCTCGACTCTTGCAATGGCCTCTTCCTCTTTCGCTGCTCGCTAACACCACGGCCTGATTTGGGGCCACGATTATCACCACTTTTTTACGTGGTGTGCAATCCCACCACCGAGGAGTGGGTTGCCTTGCCCCAACCAAGCTACGCACCGGGGATGGTATTCTACTCTGACGAGGCTACGTCAGACACGGAGACGACCTCGGCTGCGCTAGGCTTTGATCCAGCCGTGTCCTCGCATTTCCATGTGTTCCAGCTGCTGGAGCAGGAGGTGATGTGCACTTTGTTTCTCGACGCGATAGAGATTTACTCGTCAGAAACTGGCAAATGGGTTTTGAGCAAAACCCAATTGGACAAGTGGATCCACAGTACCGGAAGCATGACCTACTTCAATGGCTTCCTGCATTTCACCATCGACTACGACAGTGTTGCATCAGTGGACACCACGGGCCAGACATGGAAGATCACCACCATTGTAGCGGACCGTGAGGATCCCGCTTCCAGCGATAGTTTTGTTGGCCATTCTCGAGGGCGCTTGCTTTAACTTGACAGCGTTTTCGAGGATGACGCCTTGGCGATCTATGCTCTCGAGGACGATGGCAAGGAATGGGTCTTGAAGCAAACGGTAAGCAAGCTTGATTTATTTGGACCGGACAACTCGCAGGATGGATGGGACTTGGACGTAGCTGGGTTTCATCCAGACGGCGATTTGATTATATTCTGTGATCACCCGCGGCTAAGACTATTGTCTTATGACATGAATCACATGCTCGTGCATGTTATCTGCACTCTGGAAGAAGTGCCATACAATCATCGTCCGTTTAATCCATATGTGCCATTGTACTCGAGGGCATTATTAGCAACAGCACAAAAGGTCAAGTAAAAGTCTTTCACTTCTTTTTTCTTTTTCTCCAGAGAGAGCTTTTGTTACTCAGAAATATGGTTACAATAGGCTCGACACCCACCGGCGCCTGCATTTGCCACACCACATGGTTTACGACTATTCTGAAAGGGATATCCCGGTTCCACTAAATTTTCGATTCCTTTGCATGAATTTTTCAAAGTTTTAACTTTCAAATTGGGATTCAGTTTGTTCGGTTATAAACGATTAACTTCTGCTACAATTTTTTCATGGGGCATCGCAAGTGCTCCAAATATTTAATGTTGGATAGCATTTTCCTGTCGAAGTTTTGTAAGTATGAAAATTGGAAGATCTATGATCACCTCCTCTGGCTACATCATGCAAGTACGTGATGGTGACAATGTTGATTTTGCGCTTATTGGATTCACTGCAGCCTAAAGCTTAGCTTTGGTGTCATCATTGCAATGGCCTTCTAAACGTCTTTATTGTTTTTGTTGACATATACTGTAGTTGTTATTACCTAAGAGCATCATTAGTGCTGTTTTCTTTTGAGCTTACTCTAGTGGATGGCCCTCACAGCTGAGCGCAAGTTGGCTAGTCAACTGGTCTGCTTCCTCTTATTTATGTTATTGGGTCAGTTTTGTGGTCACGTGGGCAATACACGTAGTACAAGTTAAAGTACAGTTGGCCCACCTAATTAAGCAAGAGTACGTGACAAACAGTACGTCACATCACGTACGCCCCAAAGAGGGAATTCTCTTTCACGTATTATCCGTTTTCAAGTTTATGTTCACCGTTATATCCGTTTTCAAGACAATATTGCACACTTTTGTTAAGACATTCAAGAATTGTTGCTAAACAAAAAAAAAAAGTTATACTTGAATTGGGTAACAACTTTAGCTTATGCCAACATCAAAATTGACAAGGATTTATTTATTTTTTTGCGGGGAAGTGATAATGATTTTTGAAGGTATAAATGAACATCCGCTTAATGATAACATAAACGGGACGCGTGTAATCCTGATCCTCTTCGTTACACCGAGTAAAACGCATATATAGAATTCCCTCTTTGGGGCTCGTGATACATATGTTATCTTACCAAGTGGATGTCATCAAACACATCCAGTTAGCAAGTTGTTACAATAATATTGCACTACTGGACAAGAGATATTGTAGTAACCAACAGGCTGCTTTGTTTATTATAATCGTAATTTATAATATGGAGCTGCAATGCAATAATGTCTCACTTGTTCACATGGTAGGTTCCATCACTCTAGAATCGAGATAAACGTTTTCTACCAACTACTAGTAAAAATGCACGTGCGTCACGCACGTGATCTAGACAAATGCATCACTTGGCAAGACCTTTACAACATAATTAAAATTCAAATTTTATTTAGAAGTTAAACTGAAATTCCAACTTTATACATGGATGTCATGAAAGGTGCACATGCATAAATTATGGCGACACATCAATGATTGAAGATGCACGTGCATAAATTATGGTCACACATCATTGTGAAAACTAACAAGACGATGAGAAGCTAGATTGAGAAGACTCCAGATTTTCCTAAACATTGTCATGATCAAAAGCACAAATCAAAACACACATCTCAGGATTCCAAGATGGTAAACATATATGAGCGGTTGACATATATTCTACATTGACAAGAATTGTATTACATTACATTCAGCATAAGAAAAATTGCTGGTCTCGTTCATCCATCCCTCTTCAGAAAACCTCAAGGTAGGTTGGCCAGTCAACTATCATGACCCTAGTGGCCCATTTAGCAAATTATCCTATCACCAATGCATCAAATTGCTGCAAGACGATACCACGCATATGCCCCAAATTAATAGAGTATTAATTTCTTTGCTTTGGTTGCACAAGAAAAATAAACCAGGTCATTGAACTCATTCAACAAGGAAACGAATTTATTTATTAATTACATGATATAAACCACTTCTCCATCTCAATTAGCAACAATAGATTCAATAGTTTAGGATGCAAACCACGCATTTCATATCACATGGTAATCTGCTAATCATATTTACTTGTGAAATCTGCCTCTAAAGAGTATCGCTAGGTTCAGCACACAAAAACTTGACATCTCACTTTATTTTTCATAGTCACATACAGAAAGAAAATATGTCCACGAAACATCAATAATATAAGAAAGCAGCAAACACTGTAGCGTCAGCCTCTAGTGCATCTTCTTCATCCTCACCATAATATTTCTCATTTACCAGAGACATTGCAAGTTGCGACTGATTAAGAGAGAACATGAGAGACCAGAGATGAAATGCAGTGGGTCTATAGTTTTTTCAACAAGCAACCAAATCAGATTTATGTGTATTGTTGGGAACCTGCGATCATTCTCTAAATAATTTCCTTGCAAGCCCTGGTATGCTCTTGGCACTGCAGTGACAAGACATATTTACACCATTGGAGAGAATGAATGGTCGTAGTATATATGCATCATATAAAACCAGGATTTAACGGCATTTGTGCTTTCAGCGGTAGGCGACGTGGCCGTCGACAGCGAGGCGCCAGTGGTGACTTCGGGAATCTGGAGAATTTGCCGGCTCAGTCTTCGAAGATGCTCATAGGGGTAGGGTTTGCGTATGTGCGTTCATAGGGGTGAGTGTGCGTGCGTTGTGAGTGTCTGAGTTGTACTGTGTAATTTCTCAAAAAAAAAAAAAAAATATAAAACCAGGATGCATGAACAAAATCTCACAAACTGGCTGAGCACAGGTGGCAAATACAGGACACTGGAGACCACCACAATCTGGTTAGAATTAAACCAATTCCACAGTTAATAACAAAAAAACCTAAAACAATGCAAGAGCAAGTATAAAAGAATGACTTGAAGCAAATAAAGAGATGGTTAGCATCCACAGTGGTAGTGTAATATAAAAAGTCATCCTTGCTTCAGTGAACATTGTTCACTGCATGCGTCGGCTTGGCAAGAAATGTCAGGAGCTTGACTTCAATAATCAGTATAGCAGGATAGATCTAAATTATCTATATTTCATAACCTAGAGAACAACACATACCATTGCATTGGAGAGAAAAACTGATGACTTTAACAGCATGGCAGGGCTCAGACCAGGAGAGATCCTCAGGTTTTGTCAGATGAAAAAGAAGCTCCGGTCACAAATAAATTAGTCAAAAATGAGTTTTTGTTCCCTTCCAGGTTCCATGGCATTTGAGAACACAGGGAATAAAAGTTACCATGCCTAATTTCCAAACACTTTATTACTAATAGTGATATAATAAGCAGAAACCTATTTTTGTAAAAAAATACCATGCCTACATATTGCATTCAAATATAGAATAGATCACAGAAGTGACACCACCATGAGCTTTCTGTTGTAGCAGTTGCTATTATACTGCTTGAAGAAATCTGTTTACTGCAATTACTTTCTCTATGGCTAGAAACCGTTTTCAATGGACTTATAAAGTGCAGAGTAGTAACAGATGTATGTCAACATGTAATTCATGGTCTCAGAAAGATAATATTGTGTATTTTACTAAATTGGTGTGCCAAATACCTCCAGAACATCAGCGACTGAGATAAACAAGTATTTCAAAGCCTCATTCAGTGAATCAATTGTACACACCTTAGACACGTATTCAATGAACGCGTGCAAAATTTCAGAACGACAACGCCCATGAGCAATGGATATTTTATTACTCTACAAAAAAGCATGAGGACAGGTAACAATTAGCTTTGCTGAGTCTAGAACAAGATGGATAAAACTCAAAACAAAATTTACAAGATTTCTGGCTATCCGATAGAGTAGATCAACACGCCATATATACAGAGCTTTATTAAAGTAAAATAAAAACTATGGGCTGCCCACCATGTTCATCATGTAGCGTCAGCACCGTTCGGATCCATCAGCCAGCAGTGGCCTGAAGCAGGGCACAGCGGTGCAGTGGAGCCCAACTTGAACACACGATGCGGTCCTACAAGCCACCACAAGGGCTGGTGTTCAGCATAATGTCGATTGCTGGCACAAACAAAAGAAAGGCAAGATTATTTCTCTGGGAACAAAAACTTCACAAGTCATGAAATTTGTCAGATTAGAGCAAAGCCAGACGTCCAGTTTCATTTTGGCCATGATAGAGCAGAAAGACTCTTCCATCCTGCACAGTGAAAGAAATTGTCCAAAATACACATGATCCAGTAGTCGGTGAGCTATAATATTTTACAAAACACGATCTGGCACCCAGTAAGAAGCAATGCAGTAGAAAGAGCGCATAAAACCTCTATTAAAAAATGCTAGGTCTTACAAGAACTGATATAACATTAAGTAGCTCTGAAAAACAAATCTGAGAAAGAAAACTAATAATTTATCAGAAAATCACCACAGCTGTTTTCTGAAGTCCCGCTAATTGCTAACACCATTCACATCAGTGTGAAACATAACAAGATAGAATACTCAAGTAGATAGGTCAGGCAGGTTATACTCATGTTCAGATGAACATGTAGCACTTTCCAAATTCACACACCAACACAAACTCCCTGAAAACTATAGAAAAAATTATGACGTGCCCAAAAGGTTCCAGTAATGGTTTGGAGGTCATCTGGACTCTTCAACAATTTAATTAATGAGCTCCTTCTGGCTGCCAAGAGATTGCGTCCACAACATCTGATGTGAGCTACAGAGCTCTCCGATGTTGTCACACATAAGCCAGACACCATATTGAGTATCACCTCCTCCATCTCCGCTTACACACCTTTCATCTTTGCCGGTTTTGCTATAATCCTGTCAACAATAAATAAATCAAACAATATAACACCAACAGATCACAATCTGCCCCAAAAATTATGAGAGGATCCACACCAAAAGTACGAACAATCTGTAAAAATCAATGGAATTAGTCTTACGCTATAAAAAGTTGCCATGGCAGCGGGCAGATATCCAATTACCTTGGTTTGAGCATAACGGTAGGACCTTGCAACCTGCATCTCAAGTTCTCAACTGCTTACATCAGCTATAGATGTCATACCCCAATTTCTGGAGCATGTTGTGCATCATGTATCAGTCCCTGGATCAGTAGCTGATACGTACAAGAACACAGATATAGTAGTCAAAAGCATACTTCGATTAGGTAAGTAGTATAGTACCTGATAAACAGCCGTTAGTGGCGGTACGACAAGGATTCCGAAGTATCCAAGTCTATCCGACCAACTGATGGCTGAGCAGACAAACAGCGGAAACACGGCCCAAGCCACAAGCAGACTTGAGAGGCAGAACGAAAACCAGACGTCGTCGTCTCCTACGAAGACTTCTCTCACTAAAAACAACAAACGCAAACGCGTGAGTACATAAGGTACTCAGCAAACCCTAACACAAGGGGTAAATATATGCAGGGGTGTAAACAAGGATAAGGCTGGGGTTCATCAAATCGGCGGAAAGCCAATTTTATGCAGGGGTTGATTTTGAAAAACAAAACCAGTTCGCAAACTAAGTCCGGTATAGATATTAAACATAGTGGGGTTGGTTGGCCCTGGGGGAGATGCGTCCATCCCGCCAGTTCCCAAATTTTAATGCTGGCAGGAAACCAGCGCACGGCTCCAAACCGGTGTTATTCCGAAAACACACACGCCAAGGATAACTCACGCAGAAAATCTAATCATTGTGTGGTCATGGCTTTCGCGTTGTCCAATACCGTGGAACACGGCTATCCGGATAGATTCTTATCCTCTGCAGAGGTTGTACACATTCCCCACAAGGTACCCAGTCTTTCCCAGTGCCCTGGTTCCGACTGGATACTAATGGTCCCGTACCTGCCCAGTGTCACCTCGGTACCATCTCGGAAAATCAACGACTAGGGGCTTCACATAACCATAATAAGGCCAATTCACTTGCCGGATCCGACGCCAACCTCGTCAATATCGTCTCCTGGCTTCCGATTGCAACTCCCTGCCTCCTGGTGGTACCGGGCGATCACTAGTAGGGTGTGGTTCCAAACCCTGCCCATAACAGGGGCTTGTGGTTGCACGAGGGTGCTAGGCCAGACGGCACATGAACCGGTCCTTATACGACCGAAGCAAGCATCTTCAATAGCTACCCTCCTGCGAGGAGTAGCGTCCCAGAGATAGCCTCCCCACTGAGGACTACCTCGCTTGCTCCCGTCAAAAGCATACCCCCACTATGAGTTGCACTTATTATTCCCACCCATTTTCACTTTACACACTCATCACCAAGCACACGCACACATTTTCACAAAAAGCATGTGTATCAAGTTATTAAGTACACGGTGAATGAATCCTAAGCAGCATATTGATCCACTCATCATTAAGAATTAATGATGGTGGTTCCTAGGTTTATCAAGGAGATTAGGATAAGCAATATCAAGGCATGGCAATCAACAAGTACTTAGGTCATTCTAAGCATTTAAATCATCTTTAAATACCATGCATGTTTTATTTGAAATCAAGCTCTATGTGGGATTATTTGCAAACATAGGATCAACATGATCAATGGGAGTTAGGGCTTGCCTGGAAATCGCTTTCCTAAACTTTAAACTCTGACTCGATACTCTTGTATCTCCGAGTTGGTCTTCGAGCTTGAAGTCCTCAGCAGTTCCTCGAATTCTTCTGGCTCTTCCTCGATTCTCGCGTAAACTAGCGCATAAAACAGTACGTATAAACTACCGCAAAAGGAAATAAAAGAGCAAAGAAATAAAGATCGAGGAAAGCCAAATAAGATCCAAAAGAAACTTCGGTGAAGAACGAGAGACAAGAACCATGCATGATGCAGCATATTTAATGCAGGGTATGTTATGTGTCATAGGTGATACACCTGGCCTTGTAAGGGCCATATTCACCCAGACAAATTATTAGCTATTTATATTCTCTAATATATGAACATGGGCGTGTGGTTATGCATATGATCCTTGTTGGGTGAACACCTTAGGGTGATGATGAGGAGATGCATATGCTTAATTGACGGTGATTGCGTGCATATCTAATATGCAAGCTTCTATATTATTTCTATAAAAAGAACATGCATGAATGCAGGCGATGGTATATGCAGCGTGTGTACGTGACTATGTGTGATATGATGCATGGCTGCAAATAAAATGCCAAATTCAAATAAAGGCAACTGGCAATTAAAATACCAGATAACTCCAATAAGATCCAATAAAAGATCAATTACCAGAGTAAACTAAAGAATCAAATAGAGCGGGGCAAGAGAGATAGGTTAGGTTGAGCGAGCGGTGATTGGCTTAGGTTAGGTTCGATCGAGCGAGGGTTGATTTAGGTTAGGTTCGAGATTACATTTGTGATAAGATAAGGGTACTAGGTTGGAAGTGAATCGATACGAATGATCGCTAGGTTTAATGCTAGCGAGTAAAAGAATGGATAGGTTATACGAAGATGAATTGAGAGATGCGGGAGATATTAGGCGGATTAGCATCACAGGATGGGTTAGGTTTACATGCGCAGATGTTTGCGACGTGAGTGATCATCGCATGATCTGCTGAGAAAAGATATAAGGAGCGAGAGATATATTAGGAGGTAAAGATTTCTAAACCTAGTGTGGGGTTCCATGGATAGTACCATGAGGTACTTCGCGATTCCACGAACCCGTGGGCGCAAAAATCACCCAAAACGGAGTTCGGATTAAAAAGATATGGACATTCAAAGATTGGAGGGCTAAATTGTAATTATAAAAAGGTTTTTGAGGGCTTAAGTGTAATTACAGAATAAGTCTAGGGACCTATCTGTAATTATGGAAAAGTTTAGGGGTCTGGGTGTAAAAAGACAGGGGTTAAAACATAATTACAGAAAAGTTTAGGTACTTTTCTGTAAAAATGCAGGGCTTAAACAAGATTATTGAAAAGGTCAGGGGCTTATCTGCAAAATGTACAGGGCCCGGGGATTTTCGGGCTTTCTGAGAATTATTTTTCGATTGGAAAAGGTGTGCACCGGGTCCATGGGCTCGTGGACCAGGTCCACGGTTCGGAGCCATGGTGCACCGTGGGCTGAGGCCTTCTGGACCGTTGGATCGCGAGTGGATGGCCCAGGGCAGCCCGGTGACGTGCGGTGGCCGGAAGGGGGAAGAAAGGCGCGGCGGCGCTCGCCGGCGTGCTCGCCGGCGACGCGAGGGGTGGCTGGAATGTGACGAGAAGCGGTTGCCGGGGCTCAGCAGAGGGAGGCGGAGCTGTGGGCAGAGCGCGTAGACGACGAGGCTTATCGGAGGAGAGGAGAGGGGTCGCCAGAGATGGCCGTGACGGTGGCGCGCATGGGGATCTCGCGCGCGCGCGGTTGGAGAGGGGAGTGAGTAGGGGAGGAGAGATAGGGGTGCGCGGTGAACGTGTTGCGCGCCATGGCGCAGCCGGGCGTGCACGGGAAGGTGGCCGGCAATGATGGAGACGGCGGCGGCCATGGGCGACCTCGACGCAGAGGTCGCGCGAGCGAAGAGGGAGAGAGAAAAAGGGGGTCGAGGAGAGAGAGAAGCTCCGGGTAATGCTCACCATGCGCTTGGTCGCGCGGGGGAGCGACGGAAGGAGGCTTGCGGCGAGCTCGAGCGGCGGCGGAGACCCCGTTCCGTCGATCTGCGCCGTGGGGGTGCAAATATGCGGGCCGAGGCGGCGCGAGGTTCGGGGGTCCTCGAGGAAGAGAAGAGATGGAAGGGGAGAGCTTTCGCGGCGGTGGAGGAGGACGCCGGAGATCGGGGAGAGAGAGGAGAGAGAGAGGGAGAGAAGAGAGTGAGCGCCGGGGGAGAAGAACGGGGCGCGGGCTCGCTTTAAGGAGGAGGTTTCTTGGCGGCTACGGCGGCAGCGACCGGACAGCGAGAGCGGCGGAGGCGGGTCGGCGGCCGGGGCCCGGGCGCGGCGGTAGGGGCCGGGCGCGGCGGCGCGCCGCGTGGGGACGAAGGCCCCGATAGGGCGGCCCCACCTGTCGGCGGCTCAGAGAGGAGGAGGCGGAAGCGGGCTGGCTGGGCCGAGACGCTGGGCCGAAGCAGGCCGCGGGGAAGCTGGGCTGCGCGTGGGTGAGAAAAAAAGAAGAGAGCTGGGCCGGGAGAAAAAGGAAAGGGATTCGGCCCGAGAAGAAATTTGAATAGAAATTGATTTGATCTTTTCCTGGAATTTGAATTTGAAAGGATTTCAAATTCAAACAAAGACAAGGTTTGATCAAACACTCAAAACAAATCCAATAAAATACGAATATGCATATGGTGAAGATTGTGCAGGTTTTAAAATTCAAACTTTTGAAAATTGAATGTGTATTAGCTCCAACTAGAACAAATTTATTTAATTTGTTGTAAATTCGAAAAGTTCAAATTTTAGTGAACTTTTAAATGAACACAAGCACTTGAGCACATATTTTATATTTCAAAAATTCCAAATTTAAACTAGGTTCAATTATTTAGTGAAATTTTATTTTGGAAAATTCATGGAAGCTAAGAGTTTAGAAAATGTTCAAATTTGGAGTGATTTTTGTCTCTTTTGATCTTTATTTATTTATTTTTCTTTTCTTTTCTTTTTCTTTTGCCTCTGAAAAGTAGGGTATTACAATAGATGTCAGCTTCTCCACACCTCGGATGAATCTCCTAAAGAGTGTGCAAGATCCTGCCATATAAATCAAAAAATAGAGTTAACAAGTAACAATGCAAAATTAGCCAAAACAAAAAGCCCAGTAAAGCTCTATTGTTGTCGTGTTAGTGCGCAGCTCAGAGCCGCTGCAATCTGCTAGCATTCATTGCTTAAAATCAAAAGGATAGGTTTATCTGATATTTATGTTGTACGACAAAATAACCATGATGCTTGGGCACATAGCTTCCGAAATTGTGGCAGAGTCCAGATGGCTGAAGGTAAAAACAATCATTTAAATTGAATCGCTTACGAGGCACACCAACAAGATGCAAATTGATTCAGGTCTGGAGCTGAATGAAAAACGCACCGCCTAGACAAAATTGTATAAATTATGTCAATGCACAGATGAACAAACTGCTTGCTCGAAAGGCGGTGAATCAGAATTAAAAACACACCAAGAAGTGGCATGAAACATAAGTTTCGCAAATTACTACGGATGCATGACACACTACAAACTCACCGGGGGAGGTCGACGCAATGGAGGGGATCCGTCGGACCTACGGACGGCTGGTCTGTAGGACGTCGCTATGCCGGAGACCTAGCCACGCGAGGGATCACCTGATCTGAGCGGGTCGGGGAGGAAAAGGTCGGCAGAAGGTGGAGATGCTGGCGAGGAGGAGCCGCCGAGGCTGCGGGGCACCGCTGTCGCTTCTTCTTCTGTCCCCAATCGTCCTTCCTCCGCCTGAGCGCCCGACTAAAGCCAGCGGGGGCACGAGGATGGCTGCGGCAGGCCCATGGCTGGATCCGGCGGCTGCTTTGCTCCTCCCATCCCAGATCGAATTGGAGAAGGAAAAGAGGCCGGAAGAGGATTGGAAAGGAATCGAGAGGAAGAAGCAAACCGACGCGTAGATCTCCGCGGCGCCGTCGCTCGCCGCCCTGCGCCATTCGCCATCACCGAGGCCGCTGCGCCGCCGTCGCTCGCCGCCCTACGCTGCTCGCTTGCCAAAGTCGCACAGCCAGCGATGCCGGGGATGGAATTGGATTCAAACGCTCACCACGCTAAACCTTGCACCTTGGATTCATCTTCCTCTGGCGGGGTTACGGAAACTCAACTGCAAATGACGCGGAGGAGGCGATAGATTGCTATGAATGCGGCAAGGAATCAATCACAATCCCTGAAATCTCGTTAGATGGGTGGCGGGCGGGTAAGGCGGCGTCGGGGTGAGAAAAATTCGTGAATCGTCATACGAAAATGAACTAAATTGGAAATTTGTCCATGTCCAATGTCCACCCTTACGCGGACCCGGGCCTAGCATGGCAAGATCTGATGGTAGATATTAAAGATGACCTTTTAGATCAATGGCTAATATACAGGTGGGTACAATCTGACAGGTATAAAGTGTATTTTTCGCAACTCGTTCTTTAAAGGTTTAGATATTGTAATCCAAAATAAGAGAAGCGTGTTTAAGATCCAAGATACTAGCATGTGTGCATTCATTCTATACTACTCTGATACAATTCCCTTTTTAGTGCCGTCTAGTTTTCAATCTCTCTAGGTCTTACTTTGTGATATGGAACGGGTTCTTCTGTCACAGCTTCCGTTTCTCTATAAAAACCACGCCCTATCCCTCGTCATATACCCATCTCTTGCTCCATCTCGATCTTTCCCATTGAAGAAAGAGAGAATCAAGAAAGTAATGGAGCTCCCACGAAAGACTCTCTCGGCTGTGCTCCTCCTCTTCCTTCTGCTTCTGGCAACAGGTACGTGTTGTACATGTCTCCGCAAGCTTTTATTATGTATGTAGCCATCCAGGTTCTTTAAGATTTCTTTAGTCAAGGCTGTGAATGGTTCACGAATCACGGTTGCATCCATGGTTACAGCTAGAAACCAAACGCTATTCTCTTTCCTTTTGCTCCGATAATCTCACATGACGGGGTGCCACGCACGTGCAGACGTCGGGCCCCTGGTAATGGTGAAGGCAAGGTCGTGTGCAGTCGAGGATTCTGATTTTAAAGGATGCTCGTCATGGTGGTCGCCAGACAACGACGGATGCGTCGCCTCCTGCAAAAGCAAGGGAGTCGAACCCGGCTATTGCGCAGGAGGTGGCTTCTGTCTCTGCTTCGCCCCGTGCTAGAGCTTTCAACGCGAGCTATTGTTCCGAAGGCACTCTCCGGCCGGTAGCCATGTTATTGGCTCCTTGTATCTTTTGTTTATGGAAGAAGTCTATTTTACTATCCTCAAGTATCCATGTAGTTCACTTAACTCCCTGAACTAATTTTTGGTCCATTTTACTCCCTTCAACTATTTAGATTGGTTCAATTCACTCCCTCATGAAATTTTTCTTTTTTGTATCTCTAGGTACACATCATGTTTGAGTGTAAACTTTTGTGAGATTATAGGTTAAAACATACCTTATGTTAGAAAAATATTTAAAAAATTGTTTTAAAAAAATTTCTATGTGGAAAGTGTGCAATACAAATTCAAAATATAAGATAGAATAATGCAAGAAAATATTTCTAACTAAATCTGAAATAATTTTCTAGCATAGAGGACGATGTCATCTACCATCCTACAAAATTTTAGCTTCAAATATAACCCATACAAAGAGAAACAAAAAAGTAAAAAATCACGAGGGGTGAATTGAACCAATCTAGATAGTTCGGGATAGTAAATTAGACCAAACATTAGTTTAGGGGGTTAAGTGAACTACATGGATACTTGAGGGTAGTAAAATGGACTTCTTCCTTTGTTTATTATATCGTTATATCTTTTGTTTGGGGTGTCCAGTGTCTGTTCAATATGTCAATTATCGATGTGTTTGTAATAATGAGGATGTATATGATTGTATTGTTTCTATTGTTCTTGGACTGACAGATAGGATCTGCTGGGTTGATCCATATGTGCTTCTTTGTTGGGCTGCATTCCTCTGTTCCGTCTCTGGATCTCCTCCAGGTCTTTGGGCCCTATCCGAGGAAGCCTCACCCATGCTTTGCCGCATTGGGCATTGGTGCTGCTCGTCCTGCTGGCCGACTCATCTTGTGCTGAAATTACGACATGAAGACAACATGAAGACAACGTACTAATAGAACACCACTATACACATACAGGGCCGCCTATACCCAGCACACGCTACGTGTAGTTTGAGTATAGCGTGGTCCATCAAGGTCCAATAGTATGTGCGTTGTGTTCTAGTAGTTCAGGTAAGCATTTTTTATTTTTCATTAAACCTTCATAAATTTTTAATCTATTTTCCTTTTTTCATATATTCTATTTTAAAACAAGATTCAACATTTTATCAAGTAAATTTCAATAAATTTGAAGCACTAATTCAAATTATTGAATTTAGTAGTGTAAAATGTTGAGTTAGTAAAATAAAAATGTTGATAACTGCCACCATCACTGTTGGGTTTAGTCCCACATTGGATATTGATGATGGGGGAGCCTGACTTATAAGGTGGAGGGAACCCAACTTATCAGGCTAGTCTTTTGGGTTGAGGTGACCCATGACCTTGGTCGTGGTTCCGGTTGGGCCTGTGGGGATTGCAGGACCGTTGGGACCTGGGCTGGAGGTATGGGCTCGCGGGTATGACGAGTCGAACCGCGCTAACAATCACGACGTCTGGCAACAGCCCCGAAACCGACGGCATCCGTATTTCTCGAAGTGAGGATATTCGCATCCTCAAGGCCACCATCCAGACCCGCGATGACTGCATATCCAATGTGAGGGGAACGAAGAACTTGCATGCCAACAATATCGAGTGCGGCTCGGACCATGGGATTAGCATTGGAAGCTTGTGAGACCACAATTCCGAGGCGCAAGTGTTGGACATCACTGTCGATGGGGCTCACTTTGTCGGGCACAATGTTTGGTGCCCGGATCAAGAGTTGGTAAGGGAGGCCGAGGGTATTCCAAAGACATCAAGTTCATGAATATGGTAGCGGACAACATAACCCAGTTATAATTGACCAGAATTGTTGCATCGTGGCATATCCCTCAAAGCCAAAGCCCTGTGAGCAGCAGGACTCCGGGGTGCAGTTCAGCAACATACTGTTCAAGGACATCAAAGGCACCACGGCTACCAAGGATGCAACCGAGTTGCATTGCAGTAATGCTGTCCTGTGCCACGATATTGTCCCGCAGGAAATTGATCTCAAGATGAAGGCGGGTGGGAAGAAGAATGCCATGAGGAGCAGCTGTGAGAATGTTGTGCTGGGCAAATCATCAAGAAACGTTTCTCCGGTTGCGTGCTTCAGCGCGGTGACCAAAGATGACATTGCCCAAGAGAAAGAGTACGTAGAGCCTTCGTCCAAAAGAAAATTGTTTATGTAAATGTTTATTTTTTATAGTCGAAATGATATTTTTGTATTGATGAAAACAAAGTTGTATTCCATTACAAATTTCCCTTGTGCGCATATGTTTGAATAGTCTAGTATGAAAGCCCAACGGGTCTTTTTTAGATAGTGAGAAAAAATTACCCGGCCTCAAAAGAGGCTAGCTACCGCCGCTTATTAAAATGCTTGCAGCATATCCGTCTGCGATCACACTCACAAATAAAACAAAAGCCCAGCGGATGAGAATGATGCATCTACGCACTCATGTCATGGCCAGCTAAAAACTAGTGGGTCGATTCCTCCAACTAGAGTCTCTCCGATACATAGCTCAGTCATTCTGCATGCCAGACCGCCTAAGGATAAACCTCAATTAGTGAACAAGGCCCCAAGATGGGACTAATCTTGTACCGAGTAAATCCTGCATCCATGAACATCTTACTTCACTGGTCCTCTCTCGCTCTTTGCCCGTCACTAGAACCATCATCGCAAGGTCCATCACAAGTTGAGATTCAAATGTTTGTTTGGATGCGGCCGAGCCTATGACCATATCTATGATGATCACCTTTCCTTTTGATCCCCATGCAGAAATAGCTTCTTTGCATCGCTTCAAGATCTTGACGCAATCCTCGTCGCTCCAGTCATGCAAAATAAACTGTGACAAGTTACACAGTTGGGTGAACAAATTACATAGTTGAGTGACGTACAGTGTATGGTTTAAGACCATACTCCTTTCATCTCAAAATATAATTATTTTTGGGTTTGATCAAAGTTACTCATTTTTAAATTTGACTATCAATAACATAAAAATCGTAATATTTGATCAAGTATAAATGATGTTGTTTAGATTATCATGAAACCAATTGTCATAATACTCAAGTTTTCATATTTGAAATAATTTATGTTTAAAGATATAGATAGTTAAAGTTAAAAAAGATTGGCTTTGACCAAACCCTAAAATGCTTATATTTTAGGATGGAGAGACTACAAGCCAATTGGATTTCATGACACGTACCTTGAGCAATATAGCATCAGCTGGAGGGATGAACTCCATCATGTCTCCTGCAACAAACTCAACCTTGCCATCGTCATCAGCCGGCACGCCATTGTCGACAACCTGGGGAAGCTCCAGCACCGAGCACCGTACGTGGGGGAAGGCCTCGGCGATAGCCTTCGCCATCGTCCCGTCCCCTCCGCCGACGTCCACAAGAGATCTTATCCCGGCGAACACCTCACCGCACTCGCGGACCACGATTCCGGCCACGAAGCGGCTATCAGACTGCATCGCCTCGTTGAAGCCGGCACCCAATTCGGCGTCGCTGCCGAACATCCCCCAGATGTCGGTGCCGTACGCCATCATGAACGGCGTCTCCGCCGCGCCGCTGTCCTCGGTCTCGGCCATTCTGCTAGACGTAGCGACGCCATGCAACTGGCCGGGACGAAACAGCCGGCTATGAACGGCGATAAGCATGCGTGGCCGCGAGACATGGCGGTGAGGTGGTAGACTACTTCGCCTTGTGCTGGGTTGGTATTGTCCACTCTGAAGATCCCTGAGGCGGCTAAAAATCGCATGAGGCGCGACAGGCATGGCTGTTTGCTGGGGCGACAGGGACAGCAGCGTGCAGCTTGGAGAGTGACGCGCCGCCGCCGCCACCGCAGCGGCTGATGGCGTTGGGGATTCCAAGCTTGATCACGAAGCGCAGCACCACCGCAGCGGCTGATGGAGTGGTGTTTTCGCAGTAACCAAAACTTGCACCAATCAAAATACTCCAGCGATTATGCCTATAGGCTAACTAATTGGGACATTTGAACCGCTGAGTGTTATTTTTCTGAAAGTGTCAAGCATCAGAACGGATTTGCAGAACTGACGACTTATACGGCGGCTAAAATATTGGAATGTGTAACATGCCCATCTTATCGGTTCCATATAGCTCAAAGGGGGTGATTTCAATGTTCCAATTGACAGGGCCACGGAAAGGATAACTTCACATGAGCAGGAAATCCGGGTTCATAATATGTTTTTAACAATATACTCCTTCTGTTCTTAAATTATTATCGCCGTTGATATTTTTATTACGTTTGATCATTCATATTGAACGCCTGTTTGTTTTTTTAGTCCTTTTCATCTTCTCTAGGAGGAGACTTGTCATAAATTAGCTATGTATGTACACTTATTTTGGGAGTTTTTCTATAAATATATATTCGGAGAAAACACAAATGGTAAGATCTTAATAGGAGAAAGGAGAGATAGATATTTAAGTATCTATGCATACCCATATCAAATAGCATACCGAGATGATTCGTGACAGAGTAGCTCAGTTCCTCCTCTGACACCTGAAAAGACAGCTGGTCTATCCCCGCATTGTTTCTGCACGAGGAAAAGAAGGACAACCCAAGAAGGACAATTAGAATTTGAGAAATTTTCATGATTTAGGAAGTGAAGTTTTTTGTGTAAATTCCTAAAAAAATCCATGCATAGCAAATATTCTCTGATGTGTACATCAAATGAGACATTTATACATGAGGACGTTGAGGTGTTCACATGGGCGGATCTAGAGTAATTTAAGGGTGTTTAAGTGAATACCCATGATTTTTTTGTAAAGAAACAAGAATTCTAAAATGTAAATAACATATATACATTGACAGAGTGGAGAAAGCATTAATCTTTGATGCAAATTTTCATTTTTTATGTAACTAAGAACTTATTGTGCAAGGGGACCCTTGGTGTGGGTGGGTGGGGTGGGGGTTGAGGGGGGGGGGGGGGGGGCTTGAAGCCCCATAGCCCTCTTTCTCGGTTGATCAGCTGCTACTTTCGTGTCATATGACGGTAGATTCGAACACCCATCGTTTAAATTCTAGCTCCGCCATTGGGTGTTCATGTGATGAGAGGAAGGAGTTCGCAAAGTGGGCAACAGAATCTAGAGAGCTCAAGTTCTCCATGGCGTGTAGCCTATATGTTGCTCTTGCGTAAGGCTCTGTTCTGCTTTCATCCCACTCTCCATTGTTCTTGCTGCTATGATCACCTTTGCACCCCTCAGTTGCCAGGGCTTTGGCCATCTCTATTCCTATGCCACTCGTTGCTCCTGTAGTTTCCGGGTGGAAAAGGTAAGGAAAATATGTTAACGAATGTATTATTACCATTTTTCTACACACCTCATAACTATTGAAACAACATCTTTACTTGCGACTATATATCCTACTTTTGACTACTCGATTTGCCAAGTACACTCATGACACGGTTAAGCATTTCCATATGCAGAAACATAATGTAGAAACGTTCAACAAGTGTGCACTCACATAGACCTGTGACAATGGCTATGTACTTGCAAGAAGATTAACATCTTGCAAGGTCCATAATTTTTTTTTTGCCGGCTAAGCCTATAATTTATTTTAGCAAACTAAACATTGAACTATGTCGGAAAGTCAACATTTATGTTGGATCATATTGTGGGGAGGGTCCATCATTTCTCTACAGAACTTTGTTCATAAATTTTTGACATTTGACTTTACCATCCATAGTTTTCCTTAGCACCGAGACAAAAAATAAGTTGTGACTAAAAGTCAGCATGTAAGTGAAATAAAAAATCAAACCACATTAAAAAAATAAAATCAAACCACACATGAGCAGCAATTTGAATTTTTGTTTACGTAGCTAAAAGTCAATTTTTGACAATTGACTTTACCATCCGTAGTTTTCCTTAGCACCGAGACAAAAATTAAGTTGTGACTAAAAGTCAGCATCTAAGTGAAATAAAAAATCAAACCACATTAAAAAAAATAAAATCAAACCACACATGAGCAGCAAATTTGAATATTTTTTTAAGTAGCTAAAAATTTAAATCTAGCACGCCTGGTGGGACTCGAACCCACAATCGTTTGATTAGAAGTCAAACGCCTTATCCATTAGGCCACAGGCGCCTCGCATTAGTGTCTGCTTTAACAATTTAACTACGAAAGACGGATCTAAATTATAGTTTCCAATGCCCAAGCCTAACACCGTCTCGTAGTCTATGCCCAACGCGTCGAGATCCAAACCAAGCCGCGGCTTCTCTGATCTGCTCCTCACCACTTCGCCGGAGCCGGAGGGACATGGACGCGGCCAAGAAGCTCAGCGCCGGAGCGGGGGAGAAGGCGGCCAAGAAGGGGAGCCACGGCTCCACGGCGCTGTTCGTGGCGGTGGACTACGCCTTCCTGCTCGGCTTCGCCGGCTTCCTCGCCTACCTCGTCGGCTCCCGGATCCTGCCGTCCGTCGCCTCCGCCGTCTAGATTGGTCCACCGTTCTTGCTTCCGCTCCAATGTTTTGTTCGGAATCTTCGGATCCGATCTTTCCCGGGCGGTGGTTCTCGTCTCTGTTCTGATGCCGCTCCTCCTCCTGCAATGTAATCCGATTTTCCTGTGTAATGAGATGAGAACTTGTTCCATTTATTGAAATTGCTGCTTCATTGATGTGATGGCTTAATGCTTGTTCAGTTGTTATTCTGTTCGTGTACTGAGATACGTCATTGCGAATGGAGTCCCTGTCCCATTGCTTTCTTGCTTCAGTTTACTCTTCCTGTGATCCAATGGCCCAGCTTGCAGCCTTCACCGTTCTGCAAGTACTTGGAATTGGCTGTGCTCAATTCTCATCCTCCTCTCCCAGTATCCACTCTGACAGGGATAAGTTGAACAGGTAGCTTTAACCAAAATTTTATGGGAAGGAGTGATCAGGATCAACAGATACATCAGCAGTTTCTGTCACAGGAGCTCTTTAATATTGAAATTCAACAGAAACACACCTTTTCCATTCCTCTTCACGATGAACATGCCAGAGCTTTTTACAGATATCAAGGACCAACAACTGTGTTTACAGAATGCAGCATCAGTAGTCAGAAATCTGAATCTGACTGCCAGCTCTAGGTGAGAAACTACAGTTGGGATCGTTGACACATTTACATTTCTTTTTCCTGTACATTGTAACAGAGCTGCAGCTATGCTCATTCAGGAAGAGCACATTCCTGTAATAGATGGGATCTTTACAAACTACGACAATAGCCGGACGGCTGCGATAGATGGGATCTTCTCTCGAAGCTTTTGAGTTAGGGCTCCTCGAACAGTGGTCACGCGTGCAGCAGGACCTCTGAGCCGAACTTTCAGAACGGAGCCCGTGATTGTGATAAACTTGAGCTCACCGCCTCCTGTGCCAGCAAGGTATGGCCTGATCTCAGAGAGCACCTGGTATCAGGTTAAAAAAAATGTTATATCTGAAGGTAGATAATCTGATAGTAAGAAATCAATCAATCATATGTAAAAGATGTTTGAATCAATTATGATGGTGCTCCTCTTTCCCATGAAGTACTCTGTATAACTGATAAATTGCATATTGCCTATCTCTTATAACTATAAACTGAACCTGGGATACTATCAACAATAGGGATCTTCAAGTATATAAAACCCTCAAATAAACAGAGTGGTCTTCATTTTTCTTTGAATACAAGAAGTTGACGCTTATTCTAAAAAAAGAACAGTGGACACTGATAACAAAGCCTTAAAGAAAAAGAACTGTAACAGTACCTGAAGGATGATGTCACAAATGTTCCTAATCTGTTACTAACTTGCACAAACTTATGTTGCAAAATTCAGTATTCTAATTTCATAGTTTAAGACATTGTGGCCTAAACTTGGAATGGATCTTCAACATCTATTAAACCAGTTTAGATGTTCCTTGAAATAATCAGCTCATGAGAGTTCACTGCCTATCAGTCTAGAACCTATCAAATCATATACTCCCATGCAACCATCTGCAGACTCAAGTGATCTATATGGTTTAATCATTATAATCTAGCAAATTATCATATGTGAATTTCAAATGTAAATCAGTTAGCGAAATTCCCATTATGAACTTACCTTTTGAACGTTCCTCTCATTCAGCTCAAGACCCGTCTCCTTATCCGTAGTAGATTCAACTGCAACAATCTCTGGTATTTTCTCCATCAAGCGTCGCTGAATTCCCATCTTCATTGTCGTCACTGAGCTCGGGCATGAACCACATGCTCCCTGCAGCGTCAACCTCACAACGTTCCTGTCGATCTCATGCAAGGCAACATTGCCTCCATCTGCCATAAGGTACGGGCGCACCTCATCCAGAACCAACTCGACATTTTCAGAGGTTAGGGGGAACTGAGCCACTGGATTTAGGTCGGCAACTGCTCGAACAACTGAAAAAAAGCAAACAACATGGAAAACATTCAATTCAATTCGCCTAAAAAATGGCAGCTTGGGGCTGATGATCTGAGTGTAAACTGATCATGTAACATCACTGTCATCACATGAAGTCCTGTGTTGTCTGCTTGATTGTCCTTCAGCAGAGGGTAAGTCTAAGTCTATCTATATTCTGAGTTTAGCTTGAGTACTGCCACAGAGTTCAGTATTCGATGTGTTGTATGCAGCTGGGCTTTGCTTTGGTGCCTTGTGTTTCTGACAAATATCCCCTGTTCAAGACATGCTACTAGTATGCAACAATGAATCTATGACGCACCGTGTTATTTCCCAAACCAATGTGGATAATAGGAACCATTTGTCAATTCATCAAATTTTTCACGGGCTGCTAGCTAATGCAGGTACCAAACAAAGAATCCATGGCCGAGCATCTACAAGAAGGCCTTTTTTATTGTAACTGCGACGGCGAGCAGAGGAGAGGAGGACTCACATTGCGAACGCCGGCGAGAGGGCGCTGCGACGATCAATCTTGGAGCAGGAGAGGGCTCACTCCCGCGCGACCACGACACAGCCCGCACCTTCGAATCCCCCAGTGAAGAACCAATCAGCTCCATCAGCGTCATCACGTCACCAAAGAGACAATGGGGCGTGAGGTTGCAAAGAGGATGTGTGATAATCCAACCTTGAACGCTGAGGACGAAGACCAGGAGGTGGACGGCGCCCATGGCGCCGCGGTGGCGGCCGAGATCGCCGCCGGCGTCCGCATCTCCGGTGCTCCCCGCGCCTCCCGGGATGGAGGATCCCGAGACCCGGGCGCGGCGGAGCGGAGCGGAGACGAGACGCTCCCCCGCCGGCCGGCCAACGGTGGTGCTGGTGGTCGGGCCGGGCGGGGTGGTGTGGCTGGCGGATGAGATGTGCTGCTGTGCCCGCCGGTTTTCTCTCCCGGGAGCCGGGAGCGGCTGGCTAGCTCGCTCCGGCGCGCATTTCGCTCGCCTTCTTGGGTTCCTGCCAATTTTTTCCTTCGTTCACGTCATCTCGCCACGTAGCTCGTTACTGTACTTAACAGAGATTCTTCAGGCCGGTCTCCAATGGCGGTTCATTGCCACTGGTAGCACATGTTATGTGACCAAGGTTTGAAAAATCGAAAAAAATCGAAATCGAGACCGGTTATCGACGAAATCGAGCGATAACCGATTATGCTAACGTACATAGATTCCATTTTTACTGAAAATCAGGCATTTGATGAAACCGAGCCGGACCGATAAGTCCGATTATCGCGATAACCGACCGATTTTCAACGATTTTGAAAACCTTGTATATGACACGATGTAATGAAATTTGTGATTCATCAAGGAGAAAGGAAAACTTAGACAGGACTCAATTCAGAAGAGACTCCAGGAAGATGGAAAACCGCCACACATATCTGTTGGAGGAGATTATAGAGAAACTTAAATAATGCTGATGTTTAGAAAACTTTTAGCACTCAATTAAAATCTTTGTCTATTTGGGTATCAATGTGTCATGATTGATTACGGTAAATTAGTTCATCTAGAAATAATACCAGCTCAATCTAAAAATAATACCAATGTGTTGATGGTTGTAAAGAAACATGTTAGAAGCCATATGTAAATAACGATGTTATCAGAGATATGAGACGTGATCATTAAATAGGATAGAGCTTTCTCATACCACACGCTAAGTCCAGATTGTATATGCTTATTTTCTTGCTTCTTGTAACTCATGATTGAAGAGCCAAAGGGAGTCTCAAATCAAATTTTGTTTCATGTTGGCTCTCTAGGTGAATATAGTCGGTCCAAAATGTAGGTTTGTATTGCCTTCAAAAAATCGAAGGAACAAACTTTCTAACCTCACTCTCACTCGTAAACCATACTAATTTTTTTTCCTCTCTCAACAACCTCACAAGTTTTAGTTCTCGTGCTCTTTCTGCACATACGACCGCGGTAGAAGATTGCGTACCACCAAGCCGTACATGTGCCGTAACAAATTAAGCACTCAAGCCACGATCTATTCACCGTTTAGCTGCGTGCATTTAACTGCTCAATAGGGAGTACTTGGCACTATTGTCTCATAAGACATCCAAATAATATACTCCCTCCGTTTTTAAATATATGACACCGTTGACCTTTTTTATTACTTTGATCATTCGTCTTATTTATAAATATTTATGAGAAATAGCTAAATGCACAAGTTAATTTTAAAATGTTTTTGATGTTAGATCCAACAATATACATCTCACGTTAAGGAACTTATTATTTTCGTATATATTATTGGTCAAAGTTCAACAAAAAAAATCAACGGCGTCATATAATTAAAAACGGATGGAGTAAAATTTTTGTTTTTCAACCTAACCCATTTTTGTTGGCATCCCTACCAAGTGAGAGTGTTAGTGGAATTTCCAGGGGAAAAAAAAAACAAGGAGATTCACCTGCCATTACTCTCCCTACAAGTCAACGGTCCACGGATCCCAGCGGTAGATCAAAGACCGTCCACGGCGGGGACAAAGATCATCACACGCCACACAATCTCCCCGACCGCACCAAGCGGAGAAAAACACAAGATCGCAAGGACCGGCGAGAGGAGGACTGGAGGAGGCAGCTCGGCTCGTGAGTCTCTCGGGCCAGACCCCGAACCCCACGGCCCGCGACCGAGCCGAACCCTCTGCTCAGATCTCGCCGGCGCCGGCATGCTCCCCTCCTCCACCGGCGGCCGCGGCCGCCTCCTCGCCCTCCTCGCCGTCGCGGCCGCGCTGCTCTCGCTCGCCTCCGCCTCCGAGTCGGACCACAAGGTGCGTTCGCCGAGCCTCCCCCTTCTATCCCCTGAGATCCATGCCGCGGTTGGATCGCTTGCGTCGCGCCGGATCTGGGCCCCCTCCTCGGCCGGATCTCGCGCTGTTGCGGCTGCTCTGGTTTGATCCACGATTGAAGTGATGCGCCTTGATTGCTTAGTGAAGAGCTGACGCGATGCGCGAGCTGTCGCTGTGTAACAGTGGAATGTCATTAGCCTGAACGCACGCTTAGATCATTGGTAACGAGTATTGTTACTTGTCATGGTTTGGTAGTGCAGTGAAATGAGCAAAGAGTTTGTGATATTGACGGTGCCTCCTATTTTGAGTTCTGGTACTTGTAAATATGTAGCTTAGTGTCCTCCAGGGAAAACGCTGTTACCTGGGTTTAGTACGGTTGTAATGTGTGTGCTTGTATGCTTCTTTAAGACTTTGCATATTTTTTTTTTCCATTAAGCAGTGTTTTAAAGTTCTATGTTAGCACCCTGCAATTTCAAGCCATGTGTTGAATTCACTCTGCAGTTCTATGTTAGTAACAATGTACTGAAATGGGTGTTAATCGTGGGAAATCCTGACTCCTGCCACCATGATTCTTTTCCCCTGTTTAACTGAAATGAAATTGATCGAGTTGGCACTACTCCATGTAGACATAATCCAAGAGGGAAGCTTCTACTCTACCATAGTTACCGGATTCACCCTATGCCTTGATTGCAGTATGTTTCCATTCCTGAAATGCATTGTGCGCTTAGCCTTTACCTGTAACCCATGCGATAATTATGCTACTGTAGATTAGATTTTGGACAATGATTCTGTGCGTGCCAAGTCAACTACTTGTGATGCTTCCTACAATAAATAATTCCATGCCAGTCTGTGATACATACTTCCATGCGAGTTGACTCTATCTTCCACTCTTTTGTGTTGCTCTTTATGCCAATGTTTTGTAAGAATTAGGCCAAAGTTATGATCAGCTGATATGATAAAGTCAAGATTATATATGCTCTTTGTTTTTATTACGTGTTTTATTATTTATGTACTCTGTCATCCATGGTTGCATAGCTATGCAATGCCCTCCGTAGTTAAAAAAAAGAAAGAAGTTATGCGATGTACTGAAGAAGTTGATTCATTTAATTGGAATGATAGACATTTTATGTTTATTCAGCTATTAATCGTGTTCAACCAGAATGGTGCATTCACTTTTAGACTCAATCGCGCAAAGATTTGTGCTAGATACCACTCTGATGCTATCATCAATATTATATTTCTGTTTGTTCATTATTATGACATTTATAAGATTGAAAAAAAAAATTCTGGCCCTGTTAGGTGTTTATTTACCAGTAGCAAATCACTATTGTGCTGAAAGAACAACAATGCATCACTTGAGTAGGAACTAATACTGTGTCATTGTTGCTCATGCTTTAATGTTATCAGCAATGCTAATATGTCATGCCAAGTGTTCCTGAAAAATGAAAGAGAATTTTATTTTAACACCGATATGCTTCGAAGTTGGTATGCCATGGAAATGTTGTATCTGTGTGTCATTATCCCGTCGTACTGTTGTTTTTGAATTGTAGTATTAAGTATCTAAAGAAACATTGGAGCCATCTAGTTTGGATGCAGTCTGGAATTTGTCTAATCTTTATTCATTCTTTTTGATGTTCGTATCTTATAGTCAAATGCCCATGGGTTGCCACCTAACTGCAAACCGAATAATTACAAGTTTATAATACATTCACGTGAGAAAAAAATTGACTAGTGAAATTTCCAACTTGGACCAAGTATGCGATGAATCAAGGCTACAACATACTACATATATAACACTATGGCACTGGTGGGTTAATAAAGGAAAGTGCAGACGAACCATCACCACTGCACGAACTCTAATTTTTGAGTTTTATATAAGATAATAGAGAAGGAACACAAACCATCTAGTTCGAATACGCATGAGTATGCATATTTTTGTATTAAGGTAGAAAGCAATTAAGTTTTATAACGCTGATGCTGGAGCACCGACAAACACATAGCGGCTTAGGCCAAAGGAAGATTACAACCCATTTTACTATCCTGACTGCTCATGTATTAGACAACCTATGCGTGTTGCTCCCGCCGACATCCATAGTTCAGCGTCTTGTACATATGACTTAGCTAGAAAGTCTTGATGACATATTGTCAGGAATAATTACTAAATATTCGGTGGCATATCTGTTTATGTCTAGAATATACCTACTAGTAGACATGATCAACCCCCTGACCCCAATAAATAAGTTATGAAGTCACTAATGTAGTTTGAAGCCAAAAGTATGCAGATTTTGCTGCATGTGGCTGACTTATTGTATATAAGCTTGAATGTTGTTTTCTTTCCAGATTTATTATACATGCTTACATAAAATGCGAACATTTTACACATTCTAAAGTACTCTTTTTTATGTTTCTTGCATGCAGTATAAAGCTGAAGAACCAGTTAAGCTCTGGGTGAATAAAGTTGGCCCTTACAATAATCCTCAAGAAACTTACAACTATTACAGCCTTCCATTTTGTCAACCGTCTGAGAACCCTGCACACAAATGGGGTGGCCTTGGAGAGGTCCTGGGTGGAAATGAGCTGATTGATAGTCAGCTTGACATTAAGTTCTTAAGTATGCTGATATTGTTTCCATTTCATCATCGTGTTTGCTTACATTAATACATTCTTTCAATATTTGCTTTTCCTGTTGATTATATTGATGTTACCTTTTATTTAGGAAACGAGGAGAAGGGCTTTATTTGCACACTTGAGCTAGATTCACAAAAGGTTCAGCAATTTGCTGATGCCATTGAAAGTTCATATTGGTTTGAATTTTTCATTGGTATGTAGATCCACATTTTGATCCATTGTGTTGTATAGTGTTATGATGAATTGGAATGTATTTCTTGTTTCTGACATTCTTTTGTTTCCTTGTCTGTATCAATTGTTTCCTGTTGCTTGTTGCCATATTCTTCAAGATGATTTGCCTCTTTGGGGTTAGTTCCTCTCAACTTGATACTTTATTTGCTCAAACCTCTTTATCTACTTTTGCCTCATAATACAATTGCTGTCTGCATCGAACAGGTTTTGTTGGGGAAACTGATAAGAACAGTGAAAACAAGCATTATCTTTACACACACAAGAACATTCTTGTTAAATACAACGAGAACAGGGTATGCCATGTTGCATTGATTCAGAGCATTAAAATGTTAATTTTGACAAAATTAAATAACATGGTCTGATGTGATTTGTTATAGATAATTCATGTTAATCTTACCCAAGAGTCTCCTAAGCTTCTTGAAGCTGGTAAGAAATTGGAAATGACATATTCAGTTAAATGGGTAGAAACAGATGTGTCATTTGCACGGCGTTTCGAAGTGTACTTGGACTATCCTTTCTTCGAACACCAGGTAATGCTTTTATCTGTAGACAATTAAGTAGCATGTGCTCTGGACTTTCTGTTTAGCCCAGCAACACCACCGTTGGGAACTATATTCCCTGGTTGAACTATTAAAATTCTTAGCTCTGTTCAAATTTCTCATTTTTCAGATTCACTGGTTCTCCATCTTCAACTCGTTTATGATGGTTATTTTCCTCACTGGTTTGGTATCGATGATATTGATGCGGACTCTGAGAAATGATTATGCTAAATATGCCCGTGAAGATGATGATCTGGAGTCGCTGGTGAGGATCTGGGTTCTGGTCCACATACATGTAGTTGTATACATTTTTATTTATTGACGTTAGGACAGCCAAGTTATTGTAAATTTGCACTAACTAGGTTGTCCTAATGTCAAGAACTAAAAAACAGAGGGAGTACATGATAGCTAGATAAATGGTTCCCCATTTTATTGCTGCTTAAGTTATAATATTCCCTTGGTAGGAGAGAGATGTTAATGAGGAATCAGGATGGAAGCTTGTTCATGGCGATGTATTTCGCCCTCCTCGAAGTTTGATGTTTCTCTCTGCACTTGTTGGTATCGGCACCCAGCTGGCAGCGCTGATCCTACTTGTTATTGTTTTGGCCATTGTTGGCATGTTATATATCGGGTATGCTCAACACCCCTCTCATCTTCTTCTTACATGCACAAAAACTATATAAATACACAATGCATAAAATAAATTCAAGGAAAATTTTTGAAATTTGGTTTAGTGTCAGAACCAGTGTGATTCACATCCGTGGTCCACCACAGGCTTCCTGAGAACAATCAGGATCCTGTATTTTTTATCTTTTCTTTTTCCACGAATCCTTTATTCATAATTGTGATAAGGATCCATGCTCTGAAATCATAGAAACAATTCTCACCAAATCAATATTTGATCAATGTACACATAGCTGGGATTAATCTTATCTCTGGCTACTTTGACATGAAACTGCATGCCTTTGGCATTTTTTTCTGAACCCTCTGCAAAAATGCAGAACTGCTAACACTGGTAACTCTAGCATCCATTAACCGAAAGACATGGCAATGATGTTTTGGGTACACAGCTTTCAATACAGATCCTGTCGTTTGAAAAATATATTTGTTGCTTAAAACCTGTTAGTCTATAACATAATGCATGCTCTGTTATTTTTCATTTCTTCTGGATTTGTTAAAAGTATAGGAAAAAGATGAAAATCCTGCATTTCTTTGTCTAGAGGTTACCTTTTTAATATCAGTTTGCATTAAGGTTCTCCTTATAGTAGTTGTACTCATCTTTTTTTTTTTCTTCCAAACATTGCACAAAACCATCAACATTTTGCTGCAGTATGCAAAATTATGAATCATAAAATGATCTATTCCTACAATTTTCCAGGACAGCTTTTATTGTTTAATTATGGTGTGATTCGTTCCACACATTGTTTTAACCTGCAATTGTGAATGTGTTCTCCCTAACTTCAATTACATGATGTGTTCAGGCGAGGGGCTATCATCACAACCTTCATTGTATGCTATGCTCTTACTTCATTTATTTCTGGATATGTTAGCGGTGGTCTTTACTCGAGGAATGGTGGTATGGTTCTGCACGTATCTTTTCATTGAACTATTTATTTGCACACTTTATTCACTCGTGTTATTCTTCTTTTTTACCCAAAAAAAAAAAGAATTATACAATTCATGTTGTCATGTGTGAAACTCCGCACTTCATGATCTATAGCTAATTGAATGCATTGCTTAATTCCATGGCAGGTAAAAACTGGATTAAAGCTATGGTCCTTACTGCCTCCCTCTTTCCATTCCTGTGCTTTTCAATTGGCTTTGCTCTGAATACAATAGCTATCTTCTACCGATCGTTAGCAGCAATACCGTTCGGTACAATGGTTGTCATGTTTGTACTTTGGGCTTTCATCTCCTTTCCATTGGTGCTTTTGGGAACTGTCGTTGGTAGGAACTGGAGCGGTGCTCCCAACAACCCCTGCCGAGTAAAGACTATTCCACGGCCTATTCCTGAGAAGAAGTGGTACCTTACACCTTCCGTCATCTCTTTGATGGGTGGCCTGCTTCCCTTTGGCAGTATCTTCATTGAGATGTACTTTGTATTCACATCATTCTGGAACTATAAGGTAAACATGGAGATGTTGCTTAACATTTCTGATACTCATTTGAAATAGTTATTTTTCATCTCTTATATCAATATGTGCAAAGCATTCTTTTCTGGATGACATGTGGACTTTCATTGTCTAAGTTTATTCTTGCGTTTATCTATAAGCTTATCTGAAGCAAATAGTTGCAGTCTTCATTTGTCTTAATGTTCAATTGTGACACGTTTTTTGTGGGGGTTTTGGCAGGTGTATTATGTCTATGGCTTCATGTTGCTGGTCTTCATCATCCTTCTAATAGTCACCATCTGTGTCACTATTGTGGGTACTTATTTCTTGCTGAATGCTGAGAACTATCATTGGCAATGGACATCATTTTTCTCTGCGGCATCAACCGCTCTATATGTGTATCTATACTCCATATACTACTATCATGTGAAAACAAAGATGTCAGGCTTTTTCCAAACGAGTTTCTACTTCGGCTACACAATGATGTTTTGCCTTGGTCTGGGCATACTATGTGGTGAGCTATCCTTTATGGCTGAAGTGAAGATTATGCCTTTATAGTAAAATAACATTTCATTTGGTAAAATAACATCTTCTTTGTCAATTCAGGTGCTATTGGCTATCTAGGCTCAACCCTTTTCGTAAGGAGAATCTACAGAAACATCAAATGCGATTAACTTACTGTGACTTTCTGGCAGAAGGAAACTGTAACTGAGATCATATGTGTTGTCAGTGTGTAAGCAAGGCCTCAAGAATGGATTGGATTAATGCTGGATCCTCATTAGTTTTTTGAAACTACGAGGACATGATCCCTTTGTTCACCATTATACACATTTTTGTTTGCCAACTTGTTTCTTATGTGAAACTGCCATCATAATGTATACATGTGGTAGTCAAGGATTAGCCTGAAGCACTGGTCCGTTTAGGGTTTATTGTTTTTGTAATTTCTTTTTGTATTTTGATATTGAGTAGGATGTAATCAGTGAATGTTCATGCGGCGCGAGCCCATTTATCGGGATTTCCCCCCTCCAATTAATTATGGTATCCACTTCAAAGTTTAGTTGAACTGTTACCTCATGTATGAGACAATCTGGTACGAGTATGTGATAATTTGACGCATACCCGAGTCCTTGCCAATTGGAGATATACCATTTCGGTCTCAGGTTATGGCAACACTATTGCTATCATGAGTGTTCTGCAAAGTAAAGGGTAACTGGGCTAGCCGTAACCTGTAATGATATGTCTTTATGCTCATGGACTCCTACGTCAATTGCACGATAACATGGGCAATTACGGGCTAGGATAGAAATTCATGGCCGGATAGAATAAATTGTGGGTCTGGCCCGTGCGTTCATGGACGTTAAAGCTAGACAGGGACGTTCCCAGCCAAACCCGGCCCAACCGAGTGCATGAATGCCTTTGTGAGTTATTTTCCCCCAGTCTCAAGGGGGTAAAACCAAAAGAGGAGGTGAACACATAGATGCTTTATAGAAAATTTAAAATACATTAGTATATTTAATTTGTATTAATGATATTAGGAATATAGTTTTAGCTCATTTGTGAGCTAAGTCATTTCAACGTAGAATTATAATTATATCCCATGCGTATCATTACTGAGGAACCATATCAATTTACTTATATAATAATAAGTAATTTGCTATCTGGTCAACCGTACCATTCCATACGAAGGATAATCATCTTACAACATTCTATTGTTCCTAACCTAGATGAGGTGACCAACGCTATGATGACACGCGAAAAGGATAATTTTCTCTTAAAGATAACGATGGAACTCTCTTATAGTTTGCATGCTTATGGTTCATGCATGTACCTCAACCATATTTAAGTTTGAAAGAAATCAAATGTGTATATGGAGCTTGTGTCTCTTGAATATTAAACACTATTTTCTTCATGTTTAGAAAATTCAGTTATGTCATTTACTTTTTTCTCTTGAAGATGGAATAATTTTCCATAAAGTCTGGAACTTTTTATAAGCTGGAACAATTCAGATGTATGTCTGGATTTTTCTTTCTTCTTGTGGATGGGACATTTTTTCTTATTGAAATATATATGAAACATTTGTATTAGAATGGGACTTACCAGATGTACAAATGGAACTGTTTTTTATTGATTGAAAGATATTTAAGAGAAATCTTATGCAGCACTCTGACACATGAAAGGATTATTATTTTCCCACAATGAGGTTCATATAACTCGTTTGTACTAGGCATGCCAATGGACCTATGGACGCTTAATGTGAACGCGCAGATTCTGAGGATTAATAAGCATCTTTTTTTTTTTTTTTGAGGATCAAGGCTGCCTTACATTAAACTGGAGCAGAGATACAATCTGACTCTAGCAGGTCACGCACACAGTTCGGGGTTACATGCCACATACCCGTTCTGTTCGTGCTTGTGACCTTCTTAGTCAATACATGGGCAACCTTGTTGCAGGATCTACTAACATAAGTGAAAGAAAACTCATGAAAATAGCGACTTAGTTCCTTAATCTCTATCAGAATGGGCATCCACCAGCAGTGGCGGAGCTTTGGGGGGGGGGGGGGGGGGGGGGGGGGCCTGGCCCGGAGCTCCGCCACAGGGTCCCCCCTGATTCGCTGCTCGCTTGGCTGCATCGCCATTGATGGAGTCTGAGAGCTTCACGGAAGGATGAGGAAGATAGAAGAAGGCCGAACAGTTTTTTTTTGGGACAGTGGGCTATACTGCAAGCCCGTGGA
The DNA here is from genome assembly GCA_007726485.1 of Eragrostis curvula. NCBI lineage: Eukaryota > Viridiplantae > Streptophyta > Magnoliopsida > Poales > Poaceae > Eragrostis > Eragrostis curvula. Next base: position 34,640,148 of record CM017444.1, read on the forward strand.
GGATGTAAACGGTGGCCCACTGGCTGGCCCATCACGCGGAAGGCAGTAGCTGCCTGCATCGAAGCTTTTGTACGTGTACATCACTCTGTTGCCATAGTTTTCATTTGAGAAGAAGAAATTAGTTTTCGTTTTTTTTAATGAGGGTTGTCGTGCATTTTTTTGTTTCCTTACATCTTATATTACATGCAACTGGCGCATGAAGATAGAAAAAGAAAGTGCAAGGAAAAACAAAAGGTTTGTCTGGCATGCATATAGACTACTTCAATTTTTGTATCATTTTGTCTATAGAATTTCGCTACACCTTAGGCTTTTGTAATAGTAGGATGACCTAAAAGTGACTTAAAAAAAGACTCATAAGTGATGTTTGAAGTAATACAAATACTCTTAACCGTACGAAACTATTTTTCTTTGGCAGGGTAAAATATTAATTAGGGTTAGGAGATTAGAGGCTTCCATGGCCGCCGGATCTAGAAGAGGGGTTCGGGGGAAGCGGGAGAGATGGCGAAGGTGGATGCGGCGGGCGCTGGCTCGCGAGTGGTAGGAGATGGCGGTTGGGCCAGTGTTATGGCGGGAGAGCTTGACGGCAATGAGCTATAGTGCGACGGGCAAGATCGACAGCGACGGGTTAGCGCGGCGGAGGACACCGATCGGCCCCTCCTGATTTTCTCGTCCAGCTCTGCCACTGTCCACCAGTGCACAACTCTGCTGGCAGGAACAACAAACATAGGAGAATTTTGACTCAAATGAATAGTACAAAGAAAAACCTCTTGCAGTATAGGACAAGGATGGCTCAAATGTTGCTAGGAAAGAATTTTGACAATCAGATGATGTACACTTGTACTATAACCATTATAAGCACGAGGTAGCTTGGGGGTAGGTGAAGCCTTCTAGAACACCAAGCTAATGATCACATCAGAGGACCACATGCAACTGTGTAAGTGCCATGCAGTATTATTCCATGTGTTGTTTTGGTAACCCTTTTTGTGTTAGGTGGCGCGAATGGATCGATGCCCAGCGCTCCAATCTCGCCTTGAATAGAAGTTAAAAGTGAGTAGTCCATTATACTACCACCACATCAGTTCGTTCTTATTGGACGTTTTTGACTTTTTGCGGTGTTTGAAGATGCACTTTTGGCACTACTTTTAGCATTGTCCCGCCGGCCAGAAATTACAAATCTGCATTGAAAAGTACGTTTAGTTCCAAATCATAGGGTGTTGTAGTTTTCACATATTATCCAACTTAATTATATAAATTTTGACATGACGAAACATCTGGCCCCATGCGTATATTTATAAAAGAGAAATTGAGGAATACAATATATCGTCTACTTCAGCTGTGGGATTGTTGTCAAATATATCAGACCCCTTGTGGAAGAGAAACTGAGTAGGAATGCAGTGTGTGTATCAGACCCATTGTGATGTGTGATCCTTCAGTCTTGATTAATGTCAAGTATATATCAGACCCATTGTGATGTGATCCTTGAGAACCCCGATCGATCACAAACGTGCTGACTGTTCTTTCCCCATTGCAATGTGTGCAGATCATCAAAAGATGTAACCGCTTATTTTTTAACATCTGCTGATCAAAGGTAAATTTGGAAAGCAAAGTTACAGGAACCCGAGCAACGCTTCTTTTTCTAGAAGACCGCGCGAGCCTTTCCACTTTGCAGCGTGTACTGAACTGATGATAGCCATACCGGTAGTGGCGGTAGCTGGTGCATGCAAATGCATACATGCACGCGAGCTCCACGTCAGCGCACGACGCCAGGTCTATGCAGTGATTTGGCCCCATGCATGCAGCATGCATGAGGAAACACCGCTTCTTCTACCTTGTTACCTTTGACACGAACGCCCTCTCTCTCTCTCTCTCTCTCTCTCTCTCTGAGATGCTCGGATCCCACGTGGATCATCCTTTGTTTCCTACTCTTAACACCTAAACACCCGTCTCTGTCATTCAGTGTCGCAGCGTTGCCACGTATACGGTAGTCTACGTCATAATAACAAGTTCATATGTTGACCCTGTCAGCACCTAGCAACAGAGATGACCTAGCCAGAAAGGGCGACTATACTATCTTCTGATTTCTCGGGTGGTTTTGTCAGTTTTAAATACAGAAAAAACAGAAGTTAATGGCAACAGGTTGAGAAAACGGAAGAGAAATACAAAAAATGTTCATTGAAGATTTCACATGTCCCAAGCACAACTTCTTCTGGTCTTCGGTTTCTTTTGTCGCCAAATGATTTACTTGTCGCAGATTCTTCAGAGTCTCCAGATCGATTAACCTTCGGTTTGACAAATTCAGAGCCTTCCAATCAACTGAATACGAAAGATTCGCACTGTCGTCATAGCTTGAAACAGGCATATGCAGGTAGTCAATTCAAAGCCGGATTGTTTTACTCTACTGGATCCTGTAATCATTTGGAAATCACAAGAAGAGGTCATTCATATATATGAATATAAACAGATATCAAGTTGAACGCTAAGACGGCTGCTGAAAAGTTGGCGCCGAAGTGCCAACTGCCAACGTCGTCGACTCGCGATTTCTGCAACAAACATGTAAATATTCATGCTGCCGGCCGTATGCATTAGCCGTTATAGACTCGTCTATGCAACTTTCAAGTAAATCATCTAAACGGAATCGATTGCACGGCGCCTTGGCCAATATATCCATATTTGGTCGTTTGGCAGTACATGCATTAGTATTTGTTGGCTATCTCAACTCGACAAAATGCCTATCCATGTATATACATAAAACGAGTCATTGCAAATATGCACCAAAAGAACAGTCGTAGTGCGTGACTGTAGTGGTCATAGAAACGTCGCAGTAGAGGGTGCTGGTGATATCTTTATTGGCCAGAACGTCTGTCTGCATGCAGCAGCTGATGCGAGCGATGCGTACGTGCGTAGTACTCCCTTACCTACCCCGTGCTCCTTGGATTTTGCTGGCCGGATTGTAGTAGGTGTAGACATCATCAACGCCACCCTACCTACCTCGCCCTCCTGCTTCCTCCCTCCCTTGTTCCCTGGATTACATCGTGATTACGGAGTTAATCTGGAATCCCTTCATAGTGTAATTAATTGATTCGGTGAAAATAATATTTTTTCAAATAATGGAAAAAAGCGGCCTTTACCTCTCCTCGCAGGAGGCTAGAGAAAAAATAGATCGATCAGGTCACTAGGGCCTCCGTATCCCAATGCTGTTGTGAGATCTTGACTGCAGATGCAGAGAGATCAAGCTTGGTGGGTGACTGTCGAGGGACGGCCGAACGATGCTTGGTCTCTGCAGACCGCAGACCGGGTGGGTTGGTCCCTCACATTCTTGTGGCTGCGCGGTACTGTTGACAGGAGCAGTAAACTGGACTGTCTTAACTCCAGTTACACGTACTCCTACATGCAGATGTTCTCGCCTTTAATCGATTATCGATATCTGACGACCAATATCCACCGTCTTCTTCCATGCATGTTTATATTTCATAATGGCCAGTATCTCTTCGCAACTGTGAAATCTTTCCTCTTGCTAGCTCGATATGGACGGAAAAATGTCATGTGACATACCAACCATCAGGCTTCACATGTGTTTGCTATCTATAACCATAAACCACAACGTTAATAAGTTATCTTAATATTTGACTAACAAAATGGCCGGGATAAATTGTAAGGCTTAAAATAATTTTTAAATACAAATCACTATCATTAAGTAAAAATGAGCATTGAACATCCCTATGCAAGTATATAAATTGTTTTACCCACTACTGACATTACCAAAAGAAATGCTAAAAAAGTACCCTATACATTTTTATAAATTATTCACTGTTGTCATTAAGCTAAAATAAGCTAAAAATACTCGTATGTATGTTTATAACTTACATCTGGACCAACATGAAATTAAGCAAAGAAATGTTCAGGGTGATTGTACCCCCCCCCCCCCCCCCCCCCCCCCCCTCTCTCGATACATGAAAATGATGTTGGGCAAATAAAAGACATAACAATGATACAAAAGACACATATAAAACCACTAAGATAATAAGTGATATATCATTATATATAGATTGTTCATAGTAGTCGCACAAATGCGTGGATGACCATATCCCGTTAATGTCTTTCTATATTTGAAGACTAGACCAAATTCTAAAAAATTGTCATTCTAGGCTTCAACATTTTTTTTTTAAATTACTTGCCATTTTCAATTCCCAATACATCTTTATCTCCATCTCTCTTGTCCTTTCATGTGCGTCCACCTTTTTCATATCTTCTTAATTCACGTGTCCAGAGCCAATACAACATCTATTCTGGAACGGAGGTAGTACCAATAATCGGAAAGAATGTAGTATAATGTATGGTAGTTAGTACTTCGATTAGAAATTAAGCATGGACGTACCATTCTTTCTGGAACGTTGAACACACATTCTTGACTCCAAGGTCCGCAACCGGTGACATGCCAACTCCGGCAGCGGACATAGTTTTGTGGCTTTTGATCCCTACAAGAGTACTCTAATGCGGCAAGATTGCTCTCTATCAGTACATACAAAAGCCGTTGAAAGAGGAAAGGGCAGGTAAGGGCTGCCTTGCAACCTAACACCCAGGTAAACTAATCTTAGAAACTTGCTAGTACTAATTATTTACACAAGGGGAGTGGGAATTCCAATGCAAAGGAATCTTCGCCGCCTGCTGCGACAGGTACTTGACCATATGCTGAGAAAAGTAGCCGGTCCGCAATAAACAAAATGGCCGGGACTCCAACAATTGATGATTCTTTAAAGGGAAGGGTAGTTGATCGACCAGCAACGAATTCTAACTTTTTGTTATGCTTCCTAGATGATTTCATGGATACCTGTTTTTCCCCTCTAACACGAAAAGGATTGAATCATGGTTGAGCTTCTAGAATCTTATTAGAAAGGAGGAGTTAGTGCTGTTATAGTGACAGAAAAAAAAAGCAGGTGTAAAGGGAGCACTTTAGAGAGACAATGCATACTGGATATTGCCGAACATGTTGGCACAGGGCAAGCTCCAGATATTCAATGTTGTAGTGAAACTACTGCATGCAACTTTTTTGTCCCTTTTTTGAAGATTAAGGAATAGAAAATCGTAACCGCCTCTCCATAATAATAAGATGCACATGCATGGTCCTAAATTTTAGAGGAATTTTTGTGTTCTTTGTTTTTCTATTATGTTAATTCTATTGCCCTCTTATGAAACGACTAGTATCAAGTTAAGCTAAAAAAAAACATGTACTAAAAATGGAAATGGTATTCTATAACTGGAGTACGTTCCGTTACATCCCTGTGTAACACTAGTAGACAGAATGCACACAAACATGAAGTGGGGCACTATATATTTAAAAGTAAAGAAAATCATAAAGGAGGTTGGCCACAACATGTTTATAGAGAGAGAGAAAGAGGTCCCACTGACTGGATGGCTTCGAGACATTTGACCGGGGTAGGTATGGGAGAGAGAGGTTTGAGTGAGGCCGGGAGGGGAGGAGGGGTGGTGATGCCCTAGGTTTGCGTTTGGTTGGTAGGTGCGCTTCTTCCTCTTCCAGTGCCTCTCTCTCTCTCTCTCTCTCTCTCTCTCTCTCATATAAACGCACTCACCAACACTCACCAGTCACCACACTGCATCTGTTTATTCCGAGTCTCCTGACTCTTGAGGGAGCATGGGGAGGTCTCCTTGCTGCGAGAAGGCGCACACGAACAAGGGCGCCTGGACCAAGGAAGAAGACCAGCGCCTGGTCGCCTACATCAAGGCCAACGGCGAAGGTTGCTGGAGGTCGCTGCCCAAAGCGGCGGGGCTGCTCCGGTGCGGCAAGAGCTGCCGGCTCCGGTGGATCAACTACCTCCGGCCGGACCTCAAACGTGGCAACTTCACCAGCGAGGAGGACGACATCATCATCAAGCTCCACCAGCTCCTAGGAAACAAGTAAGTTATTACTGATCTATCAAAGCTTAGCTTGCTGAACTAGCTAGTATATCACAGCTTCTTGATGTTATACACTGAAAAAAAAACAGGTGGTCTCTGATCGCCGCAAGGCTGCCGGGGCGGACGGACAACGAGATTAAGAACTACTGGAACACGCACATCAAGCGCAAGCTCCTCGCCGGCGGCATCGACCCGCAGACGCACCGCCAGCTCAATGAGACTGCCGCTGCAGGCGCCGCCGCCGCAGCTGCACCAATTGGCCAGCATCGCAGTGACCACGAGCTGGCCACGCGCTCGAGCTGCTCGCCGGCGGCCAGTGGCTCCGGCCACACCAGCGACAACGACAGCACGGCCGCCCCGTACCTTGGCGGCATAGACCTCAACCTGTCCTTAAGCCCACCGAGCTAACTGCTGCCATCTCCGCCGAGCTAACACGTCCGACACTCTGAGAACCGTCGTGTCTTATGAGAAAAAAGAAATAGAGAGGGCGGAATTTTTAACGAACATTTTTTTTTCATTTTTTAGGAGAAAGCTTGTGCGTGAGCCGCCTGAGCTTGCAGCGTGCCGCGCAGATGCTGCTGAAGATACCATCTCTTTTCCTTGTCATCTCTCAGGAGTCACGAGAGCTTAATATTGTTAGGGAGGGAGGGGGAGAGAGAGAGAGAGAGAGAGAGAGAGAGAGAGAGAGAGAGAGAGAGAGAGAGAGAGAGAGAGAGAGAGAGAGAGAGAGTTCTGAGGAACTAAGTCCTCTCTTCAATTTTGTGATTAAAAACCTTTGATCTTTCCTATATTTCGATTAAAACCTGTGATTAAAAAGCTGTGCTCTGCTTGACCTTCAATGAATCGATGGTACTTTGATCTTGTCTTTTCCTGCCTTTTGATGCGCAGTGTTATACTGGTGTAGTACTACCTGTGCTTTGGTGGTTGGCCTTTTGTTTCTTTCAATAGGTTTCGCGTTCTTTTTGTCTGTTACTTGTTAAATCCCAGACGAGTCTTCCCCATCTTCATGGATTTTGGAAAATCCACAAATGTTGAAGTTCTAGTCGTGGCTCACATAATTACGATATTATTACTCTCTTCATCCAACAATATAATGTAAGACATATGTTTTATTCCGAAATGTTAAATCTTATCAATTTTGACGAACAAATAAAATTACAATTTACATTCCATGTTTAGTAAAAGTTGTATAAATATATTCGTAAATGAAACTTAAACATGTTTCCATGCAATTAATGTTTATTTTAGTGAATTTGGCAATACTCTAAGAGGAGATGAATTACCTCAACTTGTACCTATGAAAGATTGTCCATAAAACATTATGACATATTCTTCGTTCAAAGTAGTTTGATTAAAGCATGTATATACAGACACCAAGTTATAAAAACTACCAGCTGCAACTATGTTCCAAAAACATCAAAAATCAATAAACAGAAAATAAAAAGAATAGAGATATAGTAAGGCACACATCATACTCCCTTGGATCCAATACAAAAGTAGTATAAGCAAACGTATAACTATACAAACCATATTTTAACTACCCCCCCCCCCCCCCCCCCCCCTCCCTCTCACCAAATTCAGCCATTAGTTTTTTTTGGCAAAACACATGTACTCCCTTCGTCCCTAAATGTAGGGCTTTCTAGCATTAAAAAACAGAAATAGTCAATGCATTAAAAGACTACTATACCCTTTATTTTTACCTTACCTCATCACTCCACCAACCCTTCCACCTACCATAAAGTTTGTCTTATCCTCAAAACGCCCTACATTTAGGGAAAAATTCGAACTCCCAAAACGCCCTATAAAAAGGGACGGAGGTAGTAAGACACAAATGCTCACATATACGTATGAGCACTCGCCTCTATGAAGACACGCGCTCACACCCCACTCCTATGTATGCATACATACGAGAGGTTTGGACAACTAATCTTGAGATTTACAAAGTTACCACTGACACCTTGCTATCAATGGGGACATCACCTACCACTAAAAGAATAATTAGAGATAAATATGCAACACTCGTGCCAAGTCAGAGACTTGAACCCAAATGGTTTGGTTCCATCACATGGGATCTAACATTAAGCTACGTTTAGTTTGCATTAAGCCATTAGATTGAAGGAACTTTCAATAATAATTTTTTCTACCGATTTTTCCATTGCTTAAGTGCATTAGTAAATGGAATTGTTTAATAGTATCATTAAGAGTCATGCTTAACTAATTGCTCAATATGTGCATGGTCATTTCATTGACAGCATAATCCTTTTTAAAAAAAGAAAAACATCCATTAGATAATTTGAATAGCTCCGTGTTCAGAATTAATTGTTACATTGATATTGATTTGCGTAACATGTAAAAAGTGTGTCTTCAAAATGTTGTGTATCTTCATTCAATATTTTACACCAGATATAACACTACCACGAGGTTACAACAACTTTTATTTGATAGTCAATATCTTCGAAACCCAAACAAAAGTCAACTTATTTATCTTCATACATGATGCATCCATGACCTCTGAGAATATCAAGATAGAGCTATATAATTGCTTTCAAATTACTTCATGCAAAATAACAAACACATTGATGAAAAAAAAAACTCTCCAAATAAGCACAAGTCTATATACATATATCAAACAAGACAACATCTAATCAATCTTTTTAAAATATTATATGCAATTGAAACATTATTTTGTGACACCTTATAAATCATACTACTGGCCAATCTTACTAACTTACTAGGTAAGGAGAGATGACTACCTGACCGCTCACATTTATCTTTTTGTTGCTCCATAAGACAGGCATATCTATGTACGTAGGTTTATAAAACTGGCTCTTAACAATGCGGATACCCAAGCTTCATCTCAGCTTGAATAGTGTCTGCACTGCCACGCACATCATACACCCGATCCTCAACTCCAACCCTAAACGCAGTCATGTTTCTTGGAGTCATGTATTTTGTGTTCACCTCCATAATTTGACCTGCATCTCTCAAACCCCACAGTGCCATGTCTAGCATGTTCCACAACCGCACCTTCTCCACTTCATGTGCAAGTCAAAATCACAGGCATGAAAATAAATGAGTAAAATGCACCGCAGGTCCTTAAATTATTGCCAGACGGTCATCTAGGTCTATGAACTCTTAAAGTGTGTATCTGGATCCTTCAAGTATTTTTGAATGGTCATTTAGGTCCATGAACTCTTTACTGCTCACATGGGTCCATAAACTATTTATGTTGTGTCAATCAGGTCCACAGACTCTTACTATTTAGGAGACATATTAGCACATAGGCTTTTCACTTCTTTTTCTTTACTAGCATCTTACCCTCGCTTGAAGTAATTATATATTCGGCCTGTTCAGTAGGCTGAATCGCAGCTGTTATACTGTAACGGTTGCTGAAGAAATAACTGCGAACACTGTAGCGGATGCTGAAGAAATAACTGGAACACTATAGCTGTTGAACCGCATCTGCTGCAATGCAGCAAGCCTAACAAGCTGATTGTCGTCACACATCGTCGAAGTATCCATCGAGATTGACGATGCAAGGGACCTGGCATTGGGATTCTCACTGTAACATTACTTTGAAGGGGTGGCGCCATCACTGTTGATGCACTCACCTCCAACCTGTCTCTCCTAACGCGAGGTCGCTCATAGAAGTAGGGTCACTTTTGTTTTCCTTCCATGCATGGCTCATAGAAGTATAGTCACACTCATTTAGATGACTCCACGGTTCACATCTACCTCATCTATCGTCACATGTGGCAGTGCGAGTAGTGGGTACGTACTTAATGCGGCACATGATGGATTGGAAAAAAAAGAAAGACCTACATGCCATATGTCTTCAGTCGTTATGTCCAGGTTAAATGTTTTTGTCTCTTAAAAAATGGACTTAGTTGACACAATATAAATAGTTTGTGGACCCAGGTGGTCACTTATGAGTTTATGGACCTAAATAACTATCCGAAAATAGTTTAAGGACTTAGGTGGACACTTTGAGAGTTTATGGACCTAGATGACCATCTGCCAATAATTTAAGGACCTGGGGTGCATTTTACTCAAAATAAATTGTAACCAAAAGAAATTACAACACTCGATCCTCTTCCACCCACAACAAAATGAACTCTCAGCATTGTAACACAATTAGTCATGTTATAAATGGAACCGAATGACAGTCCCCTTCTACAATGCAGTCATTTATAAGTGACTGTTACAAAGCAGCCAAAAATAAAACTTGCCCAATGCTTACATGGGTGATATAAACTAACATATCCTTATGCAGAGGTCACACTGCTTAAATTTTATTATTTACAAATTACTATGTTGCAATAAATCTTGCTCATCCAGAGCTTGCTATATATACTTCGATGTTTCACTAGCCAGGCTCTTATGTTGCACGCTAATAGTTTCATCCTGCATAGTTATATAAGCAAATGTTGAGCAAATCTATTTAATGTTTCTCCAAATTGCATTTGGTCGAGGAAAGAAAATTCAATGTTTTCTGGTAACGGCTAAATGTTTATCCTGCTAATTCTTCTGTTGCCCTGAGGGTTCGTCACACACCAGATGTAGCAATTGCTTCAAGTAAGAACAACAAAAAATGTACAAAATCATGTAGAACAAAAAAAAAGTAAAAAAACTTTATATGACATTCTGGTCTATCCTCTATATGTCGACTTATACTCAGAACCATAATCTATCTGTATGGGCCTTTTTCTTACCTTATAATACAAAGATTTGCTCTCTTGTGCGTTCGAGAAAAAAAAAGAACTATTACCTAACATGACGATGCTGGTCTACATATTGATATGACAAATCCAATAACCACTCTGATGAAATGAAATGGGCCAATAGAACCTTCCATAGTTGATCCCTATCATATCATGTAAGCCAATTGAACTAAACGCATGTTTAGGAAGATAGTGAAGTGGCTTGGTGGTTAATTGGTTAAAATATCGGTTTAACAGGTACACCCCGTTTTCAGTTAGGTGTGGTTGTGATGCCATGACAAAGATCTGCCTGAGCTTTTCTTGCACGTACCTGATCAACCAACCCTAGCTTAGCTACCCAGCTTCTAGAAGGGTTAGTGGCCGGCTGAGTGCACGCTCCATTTTTGATGTAACATGCAGTGAGATTCTTCTCCATCTTTGTAGTCTGAAGTTGATCAACTAATTAAACGTACTGCCTGTGAACTCATGAAGTCCATAGAAAAAGAGAGGGCAACAGTTGTAATATGTGCCTATATATACTTTAGTATTGCATCATCTATTGATCTACCGCTATTCCTTTATCGATCAAGCCGCGCTTGTTCAGTTGCAATAGCTCTGTGTGACTCATCAAATCCTCTAAAGTTCCTTGAGAATTCAATTCCTCCATTTCAGCACTTTAACTAAAAAATGAAATATTTCACGATTTAACTAGCTATAAGAGGTTGATATATCAGTAAGTGCCAAGCTTGTCTGTTCCCTGAATAATCACATCACTTTCATCTATTAGCCCTACGGTACTTTCGATGTGCTAGCAATATCACTAGATTTACAATGTTTACTACATCTATTCAGATCTGATATTTCAGTCGGATAGGGACAGTTGAGTCCATTTTACTCCCTCCGCCCCAGAATACTTGGCATCCTAGCATCATCTAATTTTCCCAAAATACTTGGCGTTCTCAGTTCCCGAGATACCTTTCTCTCTTCCCAATTAATACACCTCTATCTCTATCTCTCTCCTCCTCGTTTCCTGCGCACCTACTTTATTCCTTCTCTCCTTAATCTTCGTGCCCAGGGCTAGAATGCCAACTATACTGGGACGGAGGGAGTACATTGGTAGGGAAGTCACTGTGCGGGACCCTCTGGGCTTCTAGAAGGTAAGGACTCCAGACAGAGCATTTTCGAGCCAGCATGTTTTTTTGCCGAAACCTAATGAAAGGACAGTTGATATTTTTCTAGAGAGAGGAATGTAGGGGCAACTTCCATACAGAAAGTATAGTGGTACTCGTGCAATTGAGGTAACTAGGCACTATTGGTGGTGGTTGTTCATAACCTGTGTAGCTAGTGTTGTCATTGTGCTACCAACCACCAGCTGCCACCGCCAAATGCAAGCCAGCCATTGCAATCACCATCCAAAATTCTGTATGCTGATCAAGCACTCATATGCTAAGTGGAAAAATCAATGGGACATTGTGAAATAGAAAATTATGGAAACAAAGTACGGTGACACACGGTTTATTGTTCCATATATATTTCTCCCTGCAAAAAAAGTTTGAACCCGAGTGAGTATGGACCATACGCTCATCTTTCTTCTCAATCTACACCTCGTTCCGCGAGAGACCTATCCTTGTTTCAAAATAAAGGACCGTAGTGAGGATCGATCCCGGATAAGTGAGTCAGTGTTGGTTGGTCTTAACTCCCGAGTCCCGATTGTGTGTGTGTGTGTGTGTGTGTGTGTGTGTGTGTGTGTGTGTGTGTGTGTGTGTGTGTGTGTGTGTGTGTGTGTGTGTGTGTGTGAAAGTGAAGCTGAGTTTGTGACAAGAACAATTATCAAATTGAGCGGTATTCGTGAAGAAAGGAATTGAAAAACTATTTGACAAAAAGATATACAGAATGTCACTTATGATGGTATGGTGCCTGAATATGTATATAGAATTTTGTTCACTTGCAGGCATCTTTTTTGGGTTTTAGGACTATATATCGTTCTGACTGGTGAATGGTGATCCTGATAAAACTTTAAGTGGGATGAATATAATCTAAATTTGATGTTTCAAAGAAGCGCTAGCTGGTAAATGATGCTAAACTAAAAGAAATAGATGTCAAAATTTCAATATTCGAAGAAAACACCAAAACCTATTTTATTTTGTTATTTTATTTACATAAGTATTTATTAAATATTTAGATGTGAAAGACTTCCAGATTACTACCTGAGAAAGTGATCTATATTATCATAAAGACGACTTTTTTCTTAAAAGAGGTGCACAAAAACACAACTCAAAATAATAATCCATCCTGAACAATGTTTCATGAATGGGCTCCAGATCCAGTCTCATAACTACATTTATAGAGGGCTACACTGGCGCAGTGGTTAGTTCCCTTGGGAAAGACCTAAACGGCCAGTGTTAGAATATTTGCCCAAATATTATATTATCATGTTTTGTGTATGCATCCAGAAATAGAGAATGGTTTATTTTCTGTAAATGTCCCTCGGCTCCAAGGGTAAATGCAGCTTTAATTATTTTTGGAACAATTTCAATATTTTTCTTGTTTTGAGACTTTGGAGCTTGTATTCCGTATAAAAAGTAGCAGATCAACAAAGTGCCCAGAATTTAGATTATTATGTTTCGGAGATCTGATATGGAGATATCCTAAAATTTACTTTTCTAACGATAGGACATATAGAAAGATACTTGGGCTTTCATTTTCTCAAGTATCTATAGCCTAGCTAGCTATGTATAGATAATCTTAAGGGTCAATGAAGACAAATGAGCATGCATTAGTCCCTGACTATGGTTCAGGTGTCACGAAATGCCACATGCATATATAGAGTACACATATTTGGTGACAAAGATCCGGTTAGGTGTAAGTCTCGTTTGATATAGACATGTGTTCTTTGTATTTTTGCGTGAAGTCTTGTTAGAACATGCAGCAATTGATCTCCGACAGTAAAATGTGGAGAGAAATAAGCTCTACATCCAGACAATTCCATGACACACAACGACGTGCTATTATTGACTTTTCTTTTAGTTACATATACACTGATCGATCTGAACGAGATTGGCTACACAGGGACTATCCATTGAAAGTGTTGTTAATTATAACGCCGTTCCTGAGTATGTCTATCATCCTACTTATAGCTGCTATATTCGGAATGCTTCAGAGCATATACGTAGCCCCAATATCCGTCTAGTACATGAGACTAATTCACTAAACTGTAACCAACGTCAGGAAACACATAGGCGACCACTGCTCGGGTGAGTAAAACGTCAATACCAGTACCAGCATTGTGTACAAGAAATAAAACTCAGCTTTTACTGGCATTATTAATTTAATGTCACCCTCTTTGGGGTATTAGAGATTTGAATATTGCAGTGGGTGAAATGATACATACCTGGTTGCGCCAATTGTGTGTGAAACAAATCGAGAGAGACAATTGCAGTGGGCCATATGTATGTCATCAATTATTAATGAAACAAATCGAGAGACATTAAAAGTTTGTTTATATTAGCGCCAAAAGACCTACCTCGTCAATGCATAGAATGCAAATAATAATTTTGGGACATTTATCCATAAAACTAGAGTAGTCAGGGACAATCGCCGGTGATGTGGTGATGCTAAGAACAGGGAACGTTAGAAGGTTTCTTCAGGCATCTATAAGCCGCATGTTAGCACATCTGATCCACTTGACGTTTCACTACAAGAATTACACCATTTCTCTACAGTTTTTTTTAAAAAAATGGTCAACAGCAACTAGTATATTTTGTTATGAATAAAAAAACTGTGGGTAATGAGTTTGTAGGGAATTGTGTTGTAGGCAAATTGCTTGGACTGTAGGGACATACACAAATTTGTATTAGCATACTATCAGCCACTGAAATGAAAAAACTAAGACAATTAAACCTGTAGGCCCCTCATTGAGGACTGTCGGGAAATATTAGCAATCTTGTAGTGTTTAGGCGTAGGAGATGCAACTTTACAAATAATGCATGATTGTTCCATCATCCCTTGTGTGTGTGTGTGTGTGTGTGTGTGTGTGTGTGTGTGTGCGCGCGCATAAAGTGCTAGTTCGTCATCTTTTTCTTGAGATCAGCTAGTTATTGAGTAAGAGACGAAGGTAGTGGCCATTTGATATATTTTCTTGCAAAATGATAGCTAGAAGGAAATATTTGTATATAGAAGAATGATATCTTTTCTTGCCCCTACATTTTATCTCTTCATGGAAAATATATGTTGGGCTTCTTCAGCATTTCAGAACCTCTGTCCTAGCTGTGTTGCATTTTTCATTGATGTTATCATTTGGGAAATATATATCTGATTTTAAAAACAGATATAACTCCAGGTTTTTATGCATGAATTCACAATTGTTATCCCTCTTACAAAAGCATGATATTTTTTCCTCATATAACGCAGATATGGTTTTAGTTTTTTTGTTTATTGATTTCCTCCTTTTTATTCATCCTTTCTAACTTTTACATAATTTTTTTCATCTTCTTTTAAATATTTATTTATATGTTGGGAATTACTCCTCTCCAACCAAATAAAAAAGAATAGAGGGAAAGCAAGGGGCTCAAAGATGAGAGCAGAAATTAATATTTCCTACTAGGCAGAGTGGATTTAAAAATTATGCTTGATTCGACCACCAATTTGCACTTGTTTCCTTAAAAAATGTTATCATTACAAAAGTTTAATGTGAAAGTACTTTTAAATCGATATACTTATATATACACACACATACGAAAGTGTATATTGTATTGATGCATTAAAATATTATTCCATTTACTAAACTCTTTTTTTCTTTTTCCAAACACCGAGAACATGCTGCAGATCAGCGTCTGGGGTTCAAGTAATGGACAAAAAGAGCTTGGCATGAACCGAATAGACATAAACGCTAGCAAGTCCAAACACCCCCACCAGCAGATCCACCAGGGCAGCATGCATAAAAAGGTAGGAAAGATCAAATTAGTAGCCTAGATTTCAATGAAGAACAAGCATAAAGATAAGATGAGCCACCAAAGATATGCTAGATACAGAAATTATCAGAGAACAGAGTGAATACAGAAATTATCAGAGAACAGAGTGAATCCTTCATGATAAAATCGTGGACGTATGCCAACATAGATTTTATCATCATCATCATCACAATCATCATCTCTCTCTGGAGTGTACACTAACCTCGCGAGTGACTATGGGCCGGGGCTCACTCCACTAAATAAAAAAGGACGAAGATCATTGAGCTAGCCATCGCTGCACGTGCACCGCTCGTCGCATTGCAAGCCCAGGCGGTTCAAGCACAAGCATATCCTCTCGCTCTCCGAGTTGCTCGTGCTAGCACCGACAGTACCTTTCGTGCTGGACATGGACATGGTACTGCTTCCTTGTTCGTTTGGCCTTGGCGGCGGCGACGACGACGACGGTTCGTGCCGCGGCGGGCTTATGGATAGATTGAGATCGATGCAGGTAAGCTGTTGCTGTTGCTGTGACGTCTCCGGCAGCGACCCAGTCGCCGCGCTATCTTCGTCGCTGCTGTGGCCGGCACCGCTGGCCTCCGGCGAGCAGCTGGAACGTGCCGGGGGATCCTCCTGGCTTTGCCTGTTTGTTGGCGTGCCTGCTGCGGCAGTCTCACTGAGCGGGCGGTGCGTCTTCGGGTCGATGCCGCGGGCGAGGAGCTTGCGCTTGATGTGCGTGTTCCAGTAGTTCTTGATCTCGTTGTCCGTCCGCCCCGGAAGCCTTGCGGCGATCAGTGACCACCTGTTTTTTTTTTTTTTCACCGTCAGAAACATCGAGAACCTGATCGATATATTCATCTGCCGGATTATTAAAACTAGCTACTAGTTCAGCAAAAGCTTTCATGGGTCAGCTGGCACATACTTGTTTCCGAGGAGCTGGTGGAGTTTGATGATGATGTCGTCCTCCTCGCCGGTGAAGTTGCCGCGCTTGAGGTCCGGCCGGAGGTAGTTGATCCACCGCAGGCGGCAGCTCTTGCCGCACCGCTGCAGCCCCGCCGCCTTGGGCAGCGACCTCCAGCAACCCTCGCCGTGGGCCTTGATGTAGGCGACCAGGCGCTGGTCTTCTTCCTTTGTCCAGGCGCCCTTGTTCGTATGCGCCTTCTCGCAGCACGGCGACCTCCCCATGTCGTATGTAGGTGAGTGGGTTTTTTTTTTTTTAGGTAAGTATGTTGGTGAATTAATGTTGTGAGAAAAGAGAGAGAGCGTGGACGATTATATGGGGAGGAGAGAGAAGGAAGCCTGGGCACTGAGAGCAGGACGATCGATCGTTCCGAGACGTTTGACTGGGTCGGAGAGAGAGGGAGTGCTTGCGAAGCCCTAGGCCGGGATGGATTTGGTGGGTAGGTGTGCGCTTCTGCCCGTGCTTGTCTAACTCTAATCCCGTCCGTGTTCTTTTCTTTTCTTCATTTTTCTTTTCTTTTGTTATGCTTTTGTCTCTATCTAGTCTTGCTGTATGATTTGACAGTTTTGTTACAGATAAGTGTTACTGAAATCAGTAATAAACAGCTCAACCTGTTCAACGAGTACTCAGTGCAAGTGGATGAGTATATACACATGCTTTGTGGCTCATAACAATAGCCAATATTACGGAGACAGTACTATAGTCAGCATTATTTGGGGGTGGATTTGGACGTCATGTATTTATTGATTGATTTACGTTTTATGCAATGGAGGGTAAGGTCAATGTTGTGAAAAAAAATATAAACTTGATTATAATAGTAATTTCATTTTTTCATAAAAATAATTACTTATTTTAATGGACTACCAAAATATGAGTAAGTATTACTTGTTGACGGCAAAATAATTTTGATCATCGAATCATATTATGCAAACAGATGCATGGCTAACCATTTTATCTCTAAAAAGCTCCTTTTCTTTTCCTTTGCTTAACTGATCAGATTATGCTGACTAGAACAAAACTAACTTCTCCTTTTAAAATTCCAGAATTGGGAAACAGCATATTGCATATATGTACTCCCCGGAGTGAATACTGTTTGGGAAGAAAATAATAGGCAGCAGCCGGTATACGATTTAAATATTAATGGAACTAGAATGAACTAACCTAACATTAGTAATATAATAATCCAACTTAACTGTTGGAATCCCTTAATTGTTTAGCATATCGTCGCCTACTTTTCTCAGCATATGTCCATGCTCTTGTCGGAGCAGGAGGCGAGGATTCCTTGGCATCGGCATTCACACTCCCCGGGATACATATAGATTAGTTAGCAACCATTGGTGGGCATGAAGAAATAGACACGTTGCTAAATTTTCTAAGGTACACTGGCTACTTTTATATTGACATATATATAATTACTTTTGCAAAAACAAAATCTATGTAATTACTTACAAGTGTCTGATAACAAATGCTCACCAGAGGATCCATAAATATGAAGAAATAGTCTAGTCGAAATCTTGGCAACAAGCACTGCAGCTAGTGGTGTTTCCATATGCTTCTTCTCTTGTAGCAAGGTGTGCATGCTTTGGATAAATCAAGAAGAGGACGAAGGACGTATCTTGATCATTATGAACCACACAGATGGATGTTGGATTGGTAGATAGACATTGATTCTTGCAACACAGACTGCGAACCAATGCATTGAACACACCATGGTCACGCTGTCGGCTGTTCTTCCAATCGTGAGAAGAGATGTGGTGGCAGCAGCTGTACGTTGCAATGCAGCAGCGAACAAATGCGTTGAAAACTATGAGACATCTCACGAAACCAGCTTTATGTGTTCGAAAGTTTCAGTGAGTACTGTAAATAGAATAATAGATGCACCGACTAAACGACAAGGATTAATGTCTACCACAGAAGATAAAAAGGGCTAAAGGGATTAGCTCGTTTCACAAAAAAAAAAAAAAGAGATTAGCTCCTCCTTGATCTTTCAGCAAATTTACTGTCTATTAGATATAAAGGATGGTTAATGGCTAGGCCACATATACTATTGTATTTTCATGCAACACAAAGAAAAAAACGTGAGAAGAATCAACTTGCTAACTATGGCTGTGCATATATATGCAAGTTAAATTACATGGGAGAGATAAACAAGCACCATTAGAGGCTGGAGCTAGCTTAGTTGCTAGGCATGGAGGAGTGGTAGGTGAGTTGCGTGGTGTTGATGATGAGGTGATCGTCACCTACTACTTCCCTCGATCGCGAAGGCGAAATCCAAGGAGCGCGCGGTAGGTAACGCACGTAGGCATGCACCAGCTGCATGCAGTCTGCCCACCCTGGGCCCTCAACTGCGACCATTCATTGACTATTCTCACCACGACTGATCTTTTTCCGCGACTGTACCCCTGAGACTCAGAAAATTGAGTTTTCATCTTATGAGAAAACAGAAATAAATTCACTTTTGCAACATTCATGTATAGTTAATTACTAATCACAATCACAACGAAGCAAGTGGATATAGAGGTATTGGATGACGACAGTTGATGCCTTTCAGACGTGAAGGTTCATGATCAGGCGACATTATATTGGTAAGCAGGCGCAACTTCTTAAAAGTGTCGACACAGTATCAGTCTTGTCGTCAGCGTTCCGTCACGAATATGTAGAAACTTAACTCCTTTTGAGAGTATGCAAGACTTTCAGATTTCAAATGATTATATCCTATCTTGATCATGTAATCCAAGGAAGTAGAACAATCGGAAAAGTTTGACCAGTAGATAGATCGTCTGGAGTTTCTGGACAGCATCATCCTGTTGCCCTTCATCAGTTGGAAGAGTTTGAGCCTGTCAAATCCAAAGGTTTCGCGTTGAAGACGTGGTAAGTGAATCATTTTGGCCATAACAACGAGGACGTGGACCTTCTTCTCTGGAGCACAGGACAGAATCATAAGAAACTATCGACGACGGCAATGGTTGTTCAAGGACTGCCTCTGCAGTGGCCCCATGCGTCACATCGAATTCCGACAGAAACAATTAAAAGTAACCAAGCCAATCTTATATTTGGCTATTAAATATGTCAATGCGCAGAGTAAAGATATAGAGAAGATATATCTATACGTGAATGCATGATCAAATGATGAAGAGAAAGTTTCAGGCAGATTTTAGACTCATTAGGGGGTGCAAATTCCGCTAGAGTGTAGCTGCTTGTCATGCGTGCTTCAACTACTTAATTGACTAAGCTTTGTGTTCTAACCTATTTACCAGCGAACTTGATCCGACCCAAGAACATTCAAGAACGAAATTGTCCTGGAGATGAGACTCGTCATGCTTTTCGGCCTGACGATTTCCATTGCCTGTTGAGTACACTGTACCGGCTTGCTAGATAGTCATCTGCATGTCACCTGCAGGGACATGCATCAAGCCCACGTACGCGAAAACATGGCTTGAAGGGCTGGGCCTTCTAGAAAGAGTTGTCCTGTTCAAATATTTGCAATGACTAGAACTATTTTCTCTGACCTTTACCGTGAGCACAAAAGATCAAACACCAATTTGGAACCGGATTTTAGCAAGAATAATATAGTGGTTTATGACTCCCAGCCGGTATATACTAACTTACCCAAATGATTAATCCCTCCATTCGGTTATGTTTGTCCATGTTCTCAAGAGAGTAATCTCACGAATTACCCATGGGATGAATTATCTCTTGTTTCTACGAAACTTTGAATTCATCAGAAGAAAAAGAAACAAATTAAATATTGTGCCCATGCATGTTGAGTATTACAATTTGTTAAGCTTAGACGGAACGTTTGGTGCAGGAAGGTTGCCTAGTCGTAGCCCAGGCAGCAGCGTCAGCCCCAGACTTACAAAATCAGACCCATCAGCCAGGCAACTTTCCCAGGGTACCAAACAAAGAAGCCTATACTCCGTCCTTCAAAATATAAGGCGTGCAAACAAATAAAATTCAATCATTCTATTTTTTTTACCACTAATTCTAAATATTTAATTGTATGTGATAGATACAAATTTAGTATCTGCAGATTCATATTTGAAGCACTTTCGTAGGATACCAAAGTTACAACAAAAAATGAAAAATACGGGTCAAAGTGATTTATTCGAACTGCACCAAGTTAAACAATACTAAAGTTTGGAAATGGTGAAAGTAATTCTAATAGATTTATTTCTACTTTGCATCAAACTTTGATTTCCTTGTCTCTGCGCACTAATGGGCATGGACAAATATTACAATCGAAATAGAGGGATGCGCACTCTGCTTTTCAAACCCACTTGAGGAATGCAGAGATCAATCCCAACTGGTACCAAAGTTGACATGCAATA